>JAFJMP010000282.1:0-17273 GCA_029692085.1 Gymnothorax javanicus | reverse complement strand
CTTTCATGAAACCACGCTTCTCTGAGGTTTTGAGGTAAGAACTTGTATCTGTGCGTGTATCTCGACTGGGAAGTGCTTCAGAGCACTGTGCAATGCAAATAGAGCATAGATAGGTCTACTGTGCATTCATTGCCATATGCGAGTGAATATGAGCTTCTGAAGTGAAGATATACATATTTCTAAAAACTTGCTTTTTTAAAAGTCTGCATGTGAAAACTTATCATTCTGTGTGTATCTCAGTGGGAAAGTGATAAACATTTGTGAAATGTGACTAAATGACTGAATTAGTCACACTTTGTTGCTAACTCCTTAAGGAAGCGCGTTAGAACCTTGAAATTGCAAATAAACGCACTTTCATGAAAACACGCTTCTTTGAGGTATTGAGGTAAGAACTTGTATATGTGCGTGTATCTCGACTGGGAAGTGCTTCAGAGCACTTTGCAATGCAAATAGAGCATAGATAGGTCTAATGTGCATTCATTGCCATATGCGAGTGAATATGAGCTTCTTAAGTGAAGATATCCACATTTCTCAAAACTTGCTATTTTTAAAGTCTACATTTGAAAACTTTTCATTCTATGTGTATCTCATTAGGAAAGTGATAAACATTGGTGAAATGTGACTATATAACTGAATTAGACACACTTTGTTGCTAACTCCTTCAGGAAGCGCGTTAGAGCCTTGAAACTGCGTATAAACGCACTTTCATGAAAACACGCTTCTCTGAGGTTTTGAGATTAGAACTTGTATCTGTGTGTGAATCTCGACTGGGAAGTGCTTCAGACAACTGTGCAATGCATATAGAGGATATGTGCATTCATTGCCATATGCGAGTGAATATGAGCTTCTGAAGTGAAGATATCCACATTTCTAAAAACTTGCTTTTTTTAAAGTCTTCATGTGAAAACTTTTCATTCTGTAAGTATCTCAGTAGGAAAGTGATTAACATTGGTGAAATGTGACTATATGACTGAATTAGACACACTTTGTTGCTCACTACTTCAGGAAGCGCGTTAGAGCCATGAAACTGCGTATAAACGCACTTTCATTAAAACAGGCTTCTCTGAGGTTTTGAGGTAAGAACATGTATCTGTGTGTGTATCTCAACTGGGAAGTGCTTCAGTGCACTCTGCAATGCATATAGATCATAGATAGGTCTACTGTGCATTCATTGCCATATACGAGTGAATATGAGCTTCTGTAGTGAAGATATGCACATTTCTAAAAACTTGCTTTTTTTAAAGTCTACATGTGACAATTTTTCATTCTGTGTGTATCTCAGTGAGAAAGTGATAAACATTGGTGAAATGTGACTATATGACTGAATTAGACACACTTTGTTGCTAACTCCTTAAGGAAGCGCGTTAGAGCCTTGAAACTGCGCATAAACGCACTTTCATGAAAACCGCTTCTTTGAGGTTTTGAGATTAGAACTAGTTTCTGTGCTAGTATCTGAACTGGGAAGTGCTTCAGAGCACTGGGCAATGCATATAGAGAATAGATAAGTCTACTGTGCATTCATTGCCATATGTGAGTGAATATGAGCTTCTGAAGAGAAGATATGCACATTTCTAAAAACTTGCTTTTTTTAAAGTCTGCATGTGAAAACTTTTCCTTCTGTGTGTATCTCAGTGGGAAAGTGATAAACATTGGTGAAATGTGAGTATATGACTGAATTAGACAACTTTTGCTACTACCTGTTTGAGGAAGCGAGTTAGAGTTTTGAAACTGCGTATAAACGCACTTTAATGAAAACACGCTTCTCGGAGGTTTTGAGGTTAGAACTTTTATCTGTGCGTGTGTCTCGACAGGGAAGTGCTTCAGAGCACCGTGCAATGCATATAGAGCACAGATAGTTCTACTGTGCATTCATTCCCATATGCGAGTGAATATGAGCTTCTGCAGTGAAGATAAGCACATTACTAAAAACTTGCATTTTTTAAAGTCTGCATTTGAAAACTTTTCATTCTGTGTTTATCTCAGTGGGAAAGTGATAAACATTGGTGAAATGTGACTATATGACCGAATTTGTGATACTTTGCTGCTACCTGCTTAAGGAAACGAGTTAGAGCCTTGAAACTGCGTATAAACGCACTTTCATGAAAATTCGCTTCTCTGAGGTTTTGAGATTAGAACTTATATCTGTGCGTGTATCTCGACTGGGAAGTGCTTCAGTGCACCGTGCAATGCATTTAGAGGATAGATAGGTCTACTGTGCATTCATTGCCATATGCGAGTGAATATGAGCTTCTGAAGTGAAGATATGTACATTTCTAAAAACTTGCTTTTTTTAAAGTCTGCATGTGAAAACTTTTCCTTCTGTGTTTATCTCAGTGGGAAAGTGATTAACATTGGTGAAATGTGAGTAGATGACTGAATTAGACACACTTTGCTACTACCTGTTTGAGGCAGCGAGTTAGAGCCTTGAAACTGCGTAAAAACGCACTTTCATGAAAATTCGCTTCTCGGAGGTTTTGAGGTTAGAACTTGTATCTGTGCGTGTATCTCGACTGGGAAGTGCTTCAGAGCACTGTGCAATACATATAGAGCACAGATAGGTCTACTGTGCATTCATTGGCATATGAGAGTGAATATGAGCTTCTGAAGTGAAGAAATGCACATTTCAAAATAATGCTTTTTTTTAAGTCTGCATGTGAAAACTTTTCATTCTGTGTGTATCTCAGTGGGAAAGTGATAAACATTGGTGAAATGTGATTAAATGACAGAATTAGACACACTTTGTTGCTAACTCCTTCATGAAGCGTGTTAGAGCCTTGAAACTGCGGATATACGCACTTTTATGAAAACACGCTTCTCTGAGGTGTTGTTTTAGAACTTGTATCTGTGCGTGTATCTGGACTGGGAAGTGTTTCAGAGCACTGTGCAATGCATATAGAGCATAGATAGGTCTACTGTGCTTTCATTGCCATATGCGAGTGAATATGAGCTTCTGAAGTGAAGAAATGCACATTTCAAAAAACTTGCTTTTTTGAAAGTCTGCATGTGAAAACTTTTCATTCTGTGTGTATCTCAGTGGGAAAGTGATAAACATTGGTGAAATGTGACTATATGACTGAATTAGACACACTTTGCTGCTAACTCCTTAAGGAAGTGCGTTCGAGCCTTGAAACTGCGTATAAACGCACTTTCATGAAAACACGCTTCTTTGAGGTTTTGAGGTTAGAACTAGTTTCTGTGCGAGTATCTGAACTGGGCAGTGCTTCAGAGCACTGGGCAATGTATATAGAGCATAGATAAGTCAACTGTGCATTCATTGCCATATCTGAATATTTCTGGAAGATATGCACAAAGCTTTTTTAAAGTCTGATAAACTTCTGTGTGTATCTCAGAAAGTGACAAATTATATGACTGAAAAACTTAGACAAACTTTGCATGTAAAACACGCTTTTGAGGTTTTGAGACAAAAAGTGTGTCTCAGTGGGACAACAAAATTAGTGTTCTAATTGTCTAAATAGTGTCTAATTAAGTCATATAGTCACATTTCATTATGTTTATCACTTTCCCACTGAGATACACACAGAATGAAAAGTTCTCACATGTGCAGACTTTAAAAAAGCAAGTTTTTAGATATATGCATATCTTCACTTCAGAAGCTAATATTCACTGCGTATGGCAATGAATGCACAGTGAACCTATCTATGCTCTATATGCATTGCACAGTGCTCTGAAGCACTTCCCAGTCCAGATACACGACAGATACAAGTTCTACCTCAAAACCTCAGAGAAGGTTGAAACTGCGCTCATACGCAGTTTCAAGGCTCTAACTCGTTACAGGCAGGCAGCAAAGTATCACTAATTCGGGTCATATAGTCACATTTCACCAATGTTTATCACTTTCCCACTGAGATACACACAGAATGAAAAGTTTTCACATGCAGACTTTAAAAAAAGCAAGTTTTTAGATATATGCATATCTTCACTTCAGAAGCCAATATTCACTCGCATATGGCAATGAATGCACAGTAGACCTATCTATGATCTATATGCATTGCACAGTGTTCTGAAGCACTTCCCAGTCCAGATACACGCACAGATACAAGTTCTAACCTCAAAACCTCAAAGAAGCGTGTTTTCATGAAAGTGCGTTAATACGCAGTTTCAAGGCTCGAACGCGCTTCCTGAAGGAGTTAGTAGCAAAGTGGGTCTAATTCAGTCATATAGTCACATTTCACCAATGTTGATCACTTTCCCACTGAGATACACACAGAATGAAAAGTTTTCACATGCAGACTTTAAAAAAAGCAAGTTTTTAGAAATGTGCATATCTTCACTTCAGAAGCTCATATTCACTCGCATTTGGCAATGAATGCACAGTAGACCTATCTATGCTCTATAGCATTGCACAGTGCACTGAAGCACTTCCCAGTCCAGATACACGCACAGATACAAGTTCTAACCTCAAAACTTCAGAGAAGCGAATTTTCATGAAAGTGCGTTTATACGCAGTTTCAAGGCTCTAACTCGCTTCCTTAAGCAGGTAGCAGCAAAGTATCACAAATTCGGTCATATAGTCACATTTCACCAATGTTTATCACTTTCCCACTGAGATACACACAGAATGAAAAGTTTTCACATGCAGACTTTAAAAAAAGCAAGTTTTTAGATATATGTATATCTTGACTTCAGAAGCTAATATTCACTCGCATATGGCAATGAATGCACAGTAGACCTATCTATGCTCTATATGCATTGCACAGTTCTCTGAAGCACTTCCCAGTCCCGATACACGCACAGATACAAGTTCTAACGTCAAAACCTCAGAGAAGCGTGTTTTCATGAAAGTGCGTTTATACGCAGTTTCAAGGCTCTAACGCGCTTCCTGAAGGAGTTAGCAACAAAGTGTGTCTAATTCTGTCATATAGTCACATTTCACAAATGTTTATCACTTTCCCACTGAGATACACACAGAATGAAAAGTTTTCACATGCAGACTTTAAAAAAAGCAAGTTTTTAGAAATGTGCATATCTTCACTTCAGAAGCTCATATTCACTCGCATATGGCAATGAATGCACAGTAGACCTATCTATGCTCCATATGCATTGCACAGTGCACTGAAGCACTTCCCAGTCCAGATACACGCACAGATACAAGTTCTAACCTCAAAACCTCAGAGAAGCGTGTTTTCATGAAAGTGCGTTTATACGCAGTTTCAAGGCTCTAACTCGCTTCCTTATGGAGTTAGCAGCAAAGTGTCACTAATTCTCTCATATAGTCACATTTCAGAAAAGTTTATCACTTTCCCACTGAGATAAACACAGAATGAAAAGTTTTCACTTGCAGACTTTAAAAAAAGCAAGTTTTTAGAAATGTGCATATCTTCACTTCAGAAGCTCATATTCACTCGCAAATGGCAATGTATACACAGTGGACCTATCCATGCCCTATATGCATTGCACAGTGCTCTGAAGCACTTCCCAGTCCAGATACTCGCACAGAAACAAATTCTAGCCTCAAAACCTCAAAGAAGCGTGCTTTCATGAAAGTGCATTCATACGCAGTTTCAAGGCTCTCACGCGCTTCCTTAAGAAGTTAGCAACAAAGTGTGTCTCATTCAGTCATATCGTCACATTTCACCAATGTTTATCACTTTCCCACTGAGATACACACAGAATTAAAAGTTTTCACATGCAGACTTTAAAAAAAGCAAGTTTTTAGATATGTGCATATCTTCACTTCAGAAACTCATCTTCACTCGCATATGGCAATGCATCCACAGTGGACCTATCCATGCCCTATATGCATTGCACAGTGCTCTGAAGCACTTCCCAGTCCAGATACTGGCACAGATACAAGTTCTAACCTCAAAACCTCAAAGAAGCGTGTTTTCATGAAAGTGCATTTATACGCAGTTTCAAGGCTCTAACAATGGGGTAAGGTTACTCTCAAAAGTTTCGTGCGTTTACACATAAAAATCGTTCACGTATTAAAAATGTGTGGGTGTTATTCCATAGTTGTGCATAAATAAAAATTTTGTAAACTCTTGTTTAAGTCAAATCACGCATAGATTATGCAGTGTATAAATTCTCTGTGAGAATACAACTCATAAAGTTACAACTTCACTAAATTACAAATACGGATTGCAGTTCACGGACGTCCCTTTCTTCAGAATGAATACGAAATCTGAATAGCGTGAACTAACTGTCAAAACTACGTCACGAGGTCACGGGCATTATGTATCGAGTGGAAGATAACATCGATTCTACAAACTGCGCATGTGTCACAAATTCGACCGTGGGTTCAATTCAATGAGTGTATATAGAACCGGAGAGGCTGTCGGAGCCAAAAGTTGAAGAAACCAATATGGCGTCCAGTGCACCGCATCTCTCAATTTCCCATTGACTATAATGGAAAAATTCCTGTCATTTTTTTGTTATTTAAAGAGCATACAATCGAATTTCCTTCTTAAGTAGTACTGGAATACATATTAAAAAAATGAATCGAGGCGCAATTTTGGTTGACACTTCTCGAGAACGGTTATAAGGAGTTGTTTTTTAATCAACGATTAAGGCACTGATTGGTCAATATATGCCTCACATCTGACTCTGAATGGTCAAACGCGTGGTACTGGTGAATAGCCCACAGGAACATGGCCGTAAAAGCGGTTTTGTGCCAATGGGCATGGTATTAATCATATCTAAGGATGCTTGCGCTGTCCTAGCTAGGCTAATGGGTACGTAACCAACCGTTAACAGGGAAAACCTCTGTACGTTTTCCCAGTCGGTTTGAATGAGGATCACAACACGAACGCGTTACTGTGGTCATGTCACACTTCAAATTGGTAGTGAATTTAACTTTAACGTTAGCGAGATATTTATTCCCTTGTAATGTAGCGCACCAAACTGAATTCAAACCATCAGTCTAGCTCTCTGGAGCTTGCCCGTACCCCTGCTGAAAAGCTGGCTAGCATTCCATCCCACTAGTTTCTCACTCGGTTCGTTCAATTCTCACAGACTGTTGTCACTGTCGGGTTTACATTTTTTCTGGACGTTTGGTTTTAAGTATGACGTGTCGTTCTCTCATATCAGCGAGGTGCATTGCTATCAACCAGCACTGTCACTGCGGTCAAGCTATCACCAGTTCGCAAAACGACGGTCAAACTATCACCGCTAAAAATTTTCTGCGCAAATACAGCGGATAACGCGGTAGTAAAGTCACGTGATACAATTGCTGTCGAAAATCGGCTTGTTGATAGAAATACCGAGGCTTATTCAACGAAAGAATGCGTGTATTTTATTCAGAAAAAAAAATCGTGAACAACTTCCATAATGTGGTTTGAAAATTATTTTTATTTCTGTTTTTTCAATAAATAGTTGACATTTTGTGTAGATTGAAATGTGAGATTTTGGTGAACTGCCGTTACTCCAGATAACAAACAATTGCATGTAACTGTAATTATGTTTTACTTCAAGCGAAAGGGAAAAAAAGGTAGATAGCACTGTGGCATTATTGTAGGAATTTCCATTAGCATTGGTCTTTTCAGGTGGACAAAATACGAGAAAATTCAAGCAGGGACCATGTAATTCAAAATGTTTGTGGAAATTAGGGGGCCCAAGCCATACTGCACACGCTGTAGTAAAAGCGTACTGAATAAAGAGAGATTGCATGGGTCAATCATGATATAAACAGCCATCAAAGTATGTGCTTTGCAGTTGGACCCAACAAAATGATGGCGTGTCTGAGGGCCTGTTATGGTTTAAATTGAAAAACTTTGTGAAAATTAGCGCTTGCATACAACAATGCATGCATTCCAGTACAGGATGTCTGAATAGGATGAGACTCCATGTTGGATATATGAGATAAATGGCTATAAAAGTTGGTACTGTGCAATGTGCGAATGCAGACAATTGTATGGGGGTTGCCATCTTTGAGGGCCTGTAGTTCCTGCAAATCAAATAGTTTGTGAAAAGTATCACTTGCATATCATTACACATAGATCCTTCTATAAGCACACAAAATATGAAGAGATTCTATGGTGGAAATTTTAATAAATGGCCATCAAAGTTCGTTCTGTGCGATATGCGAATGCAGACAATTGGATGGGGGGTGCCATCTTTGAGGGCCTGTAGTTCCTGCAAATCAAAAAGTTTGTGAAAAGTGACACTTGCCTATCATAAAACATGGGTCATACTATATGCCCACTGAATATGAAGAGATTCTGTGGTGGAATTTCTGAATAAATGGCCTTCAAATTTGGTAGTGTGTAATGTGCGAATGCAGACAATTGGATCATGTTTGAGGGCTGATAATTCCGACAAATCAAAAAGTTTGTCAAAAGTAACACTTCATTAGCATAACACATGGATCCTAGCATAAAATTTTAAAATATGAAAAGATTCCATGGTGGAATTTTAAAATAAATGGCCGTCAAATTTGGTTCTGTTTAATGTGTGAATGCAGACAATTGAATGGGGGTCCATACTTGAGGGCCTGTGGTTTCTGCAAATCAAGTAGTTTGTAAAAAGTAACACTTGCTTACTATAGGTCATGTGTCGTAGTTTAAACTCACTGAATATGAAAAGATTTGGTGCCGAACTTATTGAATAAATGGCCATCAAATCAGGAACTATTGTAATGTGTGAATGGAGACGACTGATTGGGGTACCATGTTTGCCAGCCTGTAATTCCTGTAAATCAAAAAGTTTGTGAAAAATAACAATTCCTGACCATACTACATGCACTGTAATATAAATTGAATGAATATGAAGAGATTCTGTGGTGGAATTATGAAAAAAAATGGGCATCAATATCGGAACTGTTGCAGTGTGCAGAAGGAGATGATTGAATGTGGGGCCACGTTTTAGGGTCTGTAATCCCTGCAAATCAAAAACTTTTTGAAAAATAATGCTTGCCGTACTACCGAATAAGTCAATGATAGAATTAGATATCTCCAACTTAAGTACCTGAACACAAGTGTTTTATTTATTTATTTATTATGCTGTTGTTTTATGTATTTTAGAACATGCATGTGTAAATTTTATTCTTCATGGCATTCATGCACAACGGCATAATAAAAGGAAAAAACTGTACCATCAAAACGGAGAATCGGTGGCTTCTTCAGTGATGAAATTATGAACATGTGGTCGCAAAAACTCACCATTTATTGGGCAAGCAAATTAGTCCAATCTATTTTCTGTCATGTTTATGTTTAGGTCAAAACAATTTTGAAATAAATAAAACACTTGTGTTCAGGTGCTTAAGTTGGAGATATCTAATTCTATCATTGACTTATTCGGTAGTACGGCAAGCATTATTTTTCAAAAAGTTTTTGATTTGCAGGGATTACAGACCCTAAAACGTGGCCCCACATTCAATCATCTCCTTCTGCACACTGCAACAGTTCCGATATTGATGCCCATTTTTTTTCATAATTCCACCACAGAATCTCTTCATATTCATTCAGTTTATATTACAGTGCATGTAGTATGGTCAGGAATTGTTATTTTTCACAAACTTTTTGATTTACAGGAATTACAGGCTGGCAAACATGGTACCCCAATCAGTCGTCTCCATTCACACATTACAATAGTTCCTGATTTGATGGCCATTTATTCAATAAGTTCGCACCAAATCTTTTTCATATTCAGTGAGTTTAAACTACGACACATGACCTATAGTAAAGCAAGTGTTACTTTTACAAACTACTTGATTTGCAGAAACCACAGGCCCTCAAGTATGGACCCCCATTCAATTGTCTGCATTCACACATTAAACAGAACCAAATTTGACGGCCATTTATTTTAAAATTCCACCATGGAATCTTTTCATATTTTAAAATTTTATGCTAGGATCCATGTGTTATGCTAATGAAGTGTTACTTTTGACAAACTTTTTGATTTGTCGGAATTATCAGCCCTCAAACATGATCCAATTGTCTGCATTCGCACATTACACACTACCAAATTTGAAGGCCATTTATTCAGAAATTCCACCACAGAATCTCTTCATATTCAGTGGGCATATAGTATGACCCATGTTTTATGATAGGCAAGTGTCACTTTTCACAAACTTCTTGATTTGCAGGAACTACAGGTCCTCAAGTATGAACCCCCCATCCAATTGTCTGCATTCGCACATTACACACTACTAACTTTGATAGCCATTTATTAAAAAATTCCACCACAGAATCTCTTCATATTCTATGGGCTTATAGAAGGATACATGTAGTATGATAGGCAAGTGTTACTTTTCACAAACTTTTTGATTTGCAGGAATTATAAGCCCTCAAACATGAACCCCCCATCCAATTGTCTGCATTCGCACATTACACACTACCAAATTTGATGGCCATTTATTAAAAAATTCCACCACAGAATCTCTTCATATTCTATGGGCTTATAGTAGTATCTATGTAATATAGTGTGAAAGTGTCACTTTTCACAAACTTTTTGATTTGCAGCGACTACAGGCCCTCAAACATGACCCCCCCATCCAATTGTCTGCATTCGCACATTACACACTACCAACTTTGATGGCCATTTATTAAAAAATTCCACCACAGAATCTCTTCATATTCTATGGGCTTATAGTAGGATACACGTAGTATGATAGGCAAGTGTTACTTTTCACAAACTTTTTGATTTGCAGGAATTATAAGCCCTCAAACATGAACCCCCCATCCAATTGTCTGCATTCGCACATTGCACTGTACTAACTTTGATGGCCATTTATTAAAAAATTCCACCACAGAATCACTTCATATTTTGTGGGCTTATAGAAGGATTCATGTTTTATGAAATGCAAGTGTTACTTTTCACAAACTATTTGATTTGCAGGAACTACAGGCCCTCAAACATGACGCCCCCCATCCAATTGTCTGCATTCGCACATTGCACAGTACTAACTTTGATGGCCATTCATTCAAAATTTCCACCACAGAATCACTTCATATTTTGTGGGCCTATAGAAGGATCTGTGTATAATGATATGCAAGAAATAATTTTCACAAACTATTTGATTTGCAGGAACTACAGGCCCTCAAACATGAACCCCCCATCCAATTGTCTGCATTCGCACATAGCACTGTACGAACTTTGATGGCCATTTATTAAAAAATTCCACCACAGAATCTCTTCATATTTTGTGGACTTATAGTAGGATCCATGTATTATGAAATACAAGTGTTACTTTTCACAAACTATTTGATTTGCTGGAAATAGAGGTCCTCAAGTATGACGCCCCCCATCCAATTGTCTGCATTCGCACATTGCACAGTACGAACTTTGATGGCCATTCATTAAAAATTTCCATCACAGAATCTCTTCATATTTTGTGGGCTTATAGAAGGATCTATGTATAATGATATGCAAGAGATACATTTCACAAACTATTTGATTTGCAGGAACTACAGGCCCTCAAAGATGACCCCCCCCCATCCAATTGTCTGCATTCGCACGTAGCACTGTACCAACTTTGATGGCCATTTATTAAAAATTTCCACCATAGCATCTCTTCATACTCTGTCGGTATATAGTAGGACCCATGTTTAATGATATGCAAGTGTTACTTTCCACAAACTATTTGATTTGCAGGAACTACAGGCCCTCAAATATGGCACCCCCCATCCAATTGTCTGCATTCGCACATTGCACAGTACGAACTTTGATGGCCATTTATTAAAAATGTCCACCACAGAATCTCTTCATATTTTGTGGGCTTATAGAAGGATCTATGTGCAATGATATGCAAGTAATACTTTCCACAAACTATTTGATTTGCAGGAACTACACCCCCTTAAGTATGACCCCCCCATCCAATTGTCTGCATTCGCACATAGCACTGTACGAACTTTGGTGTCCATTTATTAAAAAATTCCACCACAGAATCTCTTCATATTTTGTGTGCATATAGAAGGATCCATGTTTTATGAAATGAAAGTGTTACTTTTCACAAACTATTTGATTTGCAGGAACTACAGGCCCTCAAAGATGGCACCCCCCATCCAATTGTCTGCATTCGCATATCGCACAGTACGAACTTTGATGGCCATTTATTAAAAATTTACACCATAGAATCTCTTCATATTTTGTGTGCTTATAGAAGGATCTATGTGTAATGATATGCAAGTGATATTTTTCACAAACTATTTGATTTGCAGGAACTACAGGCCCTCAAAGATGGCAACCCCCATACAATTGTCTGCATTCGCACATTGCACAGTACCAACTTTTATAGCCATTTATCTCATATATCCAACATGGAGTCTCATCCTATTCAGACATCCTGTACTGGAATGCATGCATTGTTGTATGCAAGCGCTAATTTTCACAAAGTTTTTCAATTTAAACCATAACAGGCCCTCAGACACGCCATCATTTTGTTGGGTCCAACTGCAAAGCATATACTTTGATGGCTGTTTATATCATGATTGACCCATGCAATCTCTCTTTATTCAGTACGCTTTTACTACAGCGTGTGCAGTATGGCTTGGGCCCCCTAATTTCCACAAACATTTTGAATTACATGGTCCCTGCTTGAATTTTCTCGTATTTTGTCCACCTAAAAAGACCAATTCTAATGGAAATTCCTACAATAATGCCACAGTGCTATCTATCTTTTTTTCCCTTTTGCTTGAAGTAAAACATAATTACAGTTACATGCAATTGTTTGTTATCTGGAGTAACGGCAGTTCACCAAAATCTCACATTTCAATCTACACAAAATGTCAACTATTTATTGAAAAAACAGAAATACAAATAATTTTCAAACCACATCATGGAAGTTGTTCACGATTTTTTTTCTGAATAAAATACACGCATTCTTTCGTTGAATAAGCCTCGGTATTTCTATCAACAAGCCGATTTTCGACAGCAATTGTATCACGTGACTTTACTACCGCGTTATCCGCTGTATTTGCGCAGAAATTTTTAGCGGTGATAGTTTGACCGTCGTTTTGCGAACTGGTGATAGCTTGACCGCAGTCTATGGTCTTGGGAGTTCAGCAAATGCGAACGCTGCCTTGTATTTTCCGTTTGGTAGCTGGGCTTTTTCCACAGCTAACATTAATGCGTGAAAGCACTATTGCTACCTTGCATTGCTGGAACCATTTACAGTCTGTAAGTAAAAACTATGTAAGTTGCTGACATAATGTTAGTGACATGGTTAACAGCGAGGCCTTTTGGAGAACGCGTGCCCTAAGCTAGCTAGCTAGTTAAAGGTCACTGTGCAGTCCCGATTCCCAGTTTAAAGCTGTAGCTAACGTGCTGCTAGCTTGTTAGACCTCCTTCGTGCCTTAGAATTCACAATGTTTGCTAGTGGATTTCGATCTCTGCCCCTTGCCCCGTTTCCTTTCCTATGAGAATTTTCGTTTCAAATACTATAGGGGTTGGTTCTTTCAAGTTTGGAGGAATTATCACGTATGCCGCATGATTTCACATGCTGTTCATGATACAGGAGCATTAGTTATTCACATCTCAGGTTGCAGTCATTGTTAAGTTCGAGGTGAAAGATACTTCCGCCTTTTTATTTGCGCATCCAACCCAAATCTTACGCCCAGACGGTGTATCTGAAAACGGGCTTATGCCGATTTATTAAAATTAACATTCATATTAAATATTAAAATGGACAAATTATTGCACTAAAGAATTTTTGCACACATTATGCTGATAATAAAGGCTTCAGCTCATCGGTGTAGGCAACACTATGGCCCCGTTTCCAGTCAGGTTGGACCACCTTATCAAAATCAGTCCAATACAGTTAAGAGAATTTTTCTCATTTTCTCGACCGCGCTTTCATTATCTCACTCTGCCTGCCACCTTTAACAAAAAAGGCAATAGATTGAAAACGTTGGGGACGGTGATAATGTTCGCTGGTTAATAATGGCTGCACTGCGTTCACGCATTTGACCAGCTCATGTTAGCTAATTGGGGCTCCATTGGTGCTTCAAGTAGAAATCAGATATCGTACAGGCTATAGCTCAACGCGAAGCGACCATAAACGTTAGCTGGCTGGTTAAGTTACTCAGCCACGCTCGTTCAGCATCTAACCTGATGCTCATTTACATTTTTGAGCGATCTATTTAAATTATTGATCAATGTTCTTATAACGTTAGCTAAGTGGCATGTGTGTCTTTCAAGCATTATTGGAGCAAGCAGTGTGATGCATTGGCATTTTCATCGCGAACGATCAATGGCGAGTGGCAGGCTATGTTGGCAGCAGATCGGACTCATTCTGAAATGGGTATGCTGCGGAGAGACGGGTTTTAGCTGTCCTAGGTAGCAAGCCAATTTGGTGGGAGTGTCTGTACTCATGCTAGCTAGCTAAAAGCCAACGCGTGGATTTAATCAATTTTGATATTATAACCGTTTCAAAGGTTTACTGGCACGATCAGCACGCGATGGCAAGCATAGCTGAATTGATTGATAACCAGCATGCCACATGATATTTCAAACAATTAACTTTAATGGAATCATTATTTCTCCGCACAATACCCACAACAGATCACATAAACCAATGCCAGCTAGCTACAGAACAGAACAGACACGTTCTATATACACTCACTGATATACACTCATTGAATTGAACCCACGGTCGAATTTCTGAAACATGCGCAGTTTGTAGTATCCATGATACCTTCCACTCGATACATAATGCCCGTGACCTCGTGACGTAGTTTTGACAGTTATTTCACTCTATTCAGATTCGACGTCCGTAAACTGCAATCCGTACTTGTAATTTAGTGTTGTAACTTTATGAGTTGTATTCTCACAGAGAATTTATACACTGCATAATCTATGCGTGATTTGACTTAAACAAGAGTTTACAAATTTTTTATTAATGCACAACTATGGACTAACACGCACACATTTTTAATACGTGCACGATTTTTATGTGTACACGCACGAAACTTTTGACGGTAACCTTACCCCATATGTCAGCCCCAAATGTCAACAAATTCGTGCCACCTCCACCAGCCAACACTCTGAGCACGCGTACTTATATTTTCACACGTATCGTAAACATTGCATTGTGTAAGCGGGGCTAGCCCAAGGACTGTATAAAACATGGACAGCCGAAGGGTCTCCTGAAAAGTGAAGCCAAAACGTCTCGATCGCCAACTATTGGTAGGCTGCAGTACAAATTATAAGCCCGCCCCCTCCATGTTAGTGGAGGGGAGAAATTCGACACAGAAAAAATTCCGTACATGATAAATATTCTTTTTCTGAAGATGGTTACTTCCTTTTTAAGAAGTTCATACCATGCTGATCTATATTCTAGCGTCAATTTTTCTGATAAGTTTACTGTAAACTTTTTATTTGATATTATGCAAAAGGGGCGTGTAGTCATAATAAACAGCAGTGATTGACAACTGCAGTGCGTGGACGGAGTCCCGATAGCCCCTGCCCCCTGCGGATTTCGTTTCGTGAATAGTAATTTTCCGTAGAGCTGGAGTAGGAACGTCGACAGGAGACTTAACGTTATCTGAAATTCTTCATAGGGCTAGCCAACAGCGATTGTGCTTCAAGCAGAACAGATTGCAACAAAGAACGACGAAATGAGTAGCTGTGCTGTGAATTGTATTAACCGACCGGACCGATCGGAAGAATCTTTGCAGTTTTTTCGGTAAGTTTATTTTTTGTTTGTTGAAGTTGAACGGTCAGTTATTACCAAGTTAGCTAGCTATCTTGGCTATGTTAAGACAGCAAACAGAGTAGCAAACGTTTAGGACTAATATGGGGGGAATTGTGATCGGTAGCCATTCGTAACTGGCAAAATATGCATTTTTAATTTTAGAGAATACCTATTAAGGTAAGCATTTGAATCAAGTTAACGGTACCGTGTCATAAAATGTCGTTCTTATGAACTTGAACTTGAAATATTAGGCCAGTGCCGCAGCAGTTTCGGCCTTTAGCTTCCAGTTCTGCAGTTTGTATCTCGGAATTTTAGAACGAACACAGATTGCGAGTCACTTGGCCCGGTAGGAATTCTGCTTATCCAGGGGATCAACGTTAGAACCTTGCAAATGGCTGGCTAATTCCTTCAACTTTTCTCGTTGCTGATTGAAGTTGCTTAGGCTATCAAAGTAGGGTAAACGATGTAGCAAGCTAACATTCAATAGACCAGCCCCTAGGTTCGAGTGTTTCCATAAGCATCAGCTCAACAACTTATCGTTTTTTAGCAGGTAACACAACAAAAGTCCCACCTTATGTTGCAACCTTACGGACAGCAGCTAAAACTGCAAGAAAAACTAATTGGATCGAGGAGGTACAGATTATTTTACCACGGGGATTATATGACAGAAATGAAACATTCCGAAAGCGGATTCAATTCATCAATAATTTCAATGTAGATTCGGCAGGTTTCGGATGAAATTACGGCTGGAATCAATGCATAGTGGAATTGGCTAGGTAACGGGGTAACTCTTAAAAGATTGATCAGACGTAGTCTAGGGGAAAAGCTGACAACATTTCGAGTTTGGCCTGGAAGGAGATGGGCACAAACTGTAAATGAGGGAGTGGTGTAAACTGTGAAGAATATCATTTAAAAATTGTTTATACGACATTGTTTTTACAACATTCTCCAGTGAAAAGTCTTATGCTTAAATAACCACTGGCGTCGGTTTCCAGATATTCCCATGAGATTTATACATACTCTTGGCCGCTCTGGAGGATGCAAGAATTTCCGAGTCCATTTAGTCGTCTAAAAATGAGGATACCAAAACTCAAACAATCACTATCTATGCATTTAAATACATCGAGTCCACAAAAAAGAAAGAGTAGGGCTGTTGCATTGCTAAGTTAACTATCAGAGAATGAATTGCTGGTCCCCCAAGCTATGATGGTTATCTTCAATTGCAATTATTTTACATTTTTAAGAAATACAACATTAGCTAACGGTAAGATATGCGACTTATTAAACACAGCAGGCTAACTTTGGTGAGAAGGCCAGTTCATTTTAATTCAAAATTCGATCTACCATTCTAATGTGTTGAAAAATTAAAAGTTCGGCCCATTACTCAGCTAGTACATGCATATAGGAAATGACACTTTTCCGGCGGAACGTGATTTAGAAAATACAATGAAAGTCGGCGTTAATATGCTCGCCACTCGCAACATTGGGTAAGTGACAGTGAGAACATTGACTGGAGCTGGCTATGTGGCCGAGAAGTGGCAAAAATCTGACACCTGCGTTACTTAATAATTAGCTTCATGCCCAGTTGTTAAGCAAGATTTAGTGACAAGATATCATAGATACCCAGTTAGGTACTTCAACTAATTTTGAAACAGAGGACTGTGGGGTGGGGTGGGGTTTGTTT
>JAFJMP010000281.1:0-17291 GCA_029692085.1 Gymnothorax javanicus | reverse complement strand
AACCCCGACATAATGGTTGGGGGAATCATTGGGGGTCTGACAGGGGGGAGGGGAAGGGGCACTGACATTAGGGTTTCCCGGGGGAATCATTGGGGGGTCTGAGACTGAGGGGGTTTTGGGTTTGTTTTTTGGGTTTTCAAAATCATTGTGGGGTCTGTCACTGCGGAGTGTGTAGAACGCTGACATACTGGTTCTGGGAATCATGATGGTTCTGTGATCAGAGTGTGTAGAACGCTGACATAATGGTTCAGGGAATCATTGTGGGTCTGAGACTGAGGAGTGAAAGTAGAACACTGACATAATGGTTCAGGGAATCATTGGAAGTCTGTGACTGGGGAGTGTGTAGAACACTGACATAATGGTTCAGGGAATCATTGGGGTCTGTGACTGAGGAGTGTTTCGAATCCATCACATAATGGTTCAGGGAATCATTGTCTGTGACTGGAGGAGTGTTTCGAACGCTGGGCATAATGGTCCAGGGAATCATTGTGGGTCCGTGACTGAGGAGTTTTTCTAACGCCACATAATGGTTCAGGGAATCATTAGGTCTGTGACTGGAGAGTGTTTCAACGGCCACATAATGGTTTCAGGGAATTGGGTCCGGGTGACTGAGGAGCGTTTCTAACGCCACATAATGGTTCAGGGAATCATTGTTGTTTTTACTGTGGTGCATGTACAACACTGACATAATGGTTGAGGTAATCATTGGGTGTCTGACACTGGGGAGTGTGTAGAACGCTGACATAATGGTTCAGGGAATCATTGTTGGTTTGACTGTGGAGCGTGTACAACACTGACATAATGGTTCAGGGAATCATTGTGTGTCTGAAACTGGGGAGTGTGTAGAAAACTGACATAATGGTTCAGGGAATCATTGTGAGTCTGTGACTGGGGAGTGTGTAGAACACTGACATAATGGTTCAGGGAATCATTGTGGGTCTGTGACTGAGGAGTGTTTCGAACGCTCAGATAATGGTTCAGGGAATCATTGTGAGTCTGTGACTGGGGAGTGTGTAAAACGCTGACATGATGGTTCAGGGAATCATTGTGGGTCTGTGACTGGGGAGTGTGTAGTACGCTGACATAATGGTTCAGGGAATCATTGTGGGTCTGAGACTCAGGATCGTGTAGAACACTGACATAATGGTTCTGGGAATCATTGTGGGTCTGTGACTAGGGAGTGTGTAGAACACTGACATTATGGTAATGGGAATCATTATGGGACTGAGACTGAGGAATGTGTAGAACAATGACATAATGGTTCTGGGAATCATTGTGGGTCTGTGAGTGGGGAGTGTGTAGAACGCTGACATAATGGTTCAGGGAATCATTGTGGGTCTGTGACTGGGGAGTGTGTAGAACACTGACATAATGGTTCAGGGAATCATAGTGGATCTGTGACTGGGGAGTGTGCAGAACGCTGACATAATGGTTCAGGGAATCATGGGGGGTCTGAGACTGAGGAATGTGTAGAACGCTGACATAATGGTTCAGGGAATCATTGTGGGTCTGTGACTGCGGAGTGTGCAGAACGCTGACATAATGGTTCAGGGAATCATTGGGGATCTGAGACTGAGGAGTGTGTAGAACGCTGACATAATGGTTCAGGGAATCATTGGGGATCTGAGACTGAAGAGTGTGTAGAACGCTGACATAATGGTTCAGGGAATCATTGTGGGTCTGTGACTGGGGAGTGTGTAGAACGCTGACATAATGTTTCAGGGAATCATGGGGGGTCTGAGACTGAGGAATGTGTAGAACGGTGACATAATGGTTCAGGGAATCATTGTGGGTCTGTGACTGGGGAGTGTGCAGAACGCTGACATAATGGTTCAGGGAATCATTGGGGATCTGAGACTGAGGAGTGTGTAGAACGCTGACATAATGGTTCAGGGAATCATTGGGGGTCTGAGACTGAGGAATGTGTAGAACGCTGACATAATGGTTCAGGGAATCATTGTGGGTCTGTGACTGAAGAGTGTGTAGAACACTGACATAATGGTTCTGGGAATCATGATGGTTCTGTGACTGGGGAGTGTGTAGAACGCTGACATACTGGTTCTGGGAATCATTGCGGGTCTGTCACTCAGGAACGTGTAGAACGCTGACATAATAGATCTAGTAATCATTGTGGGTCTGAGACTGAGGAGTGTGTAGAACACTGACATAATGGTTCAGGTAATCATTGTGGGTCTGTGACTGACGAGTGTGTAGAACATTGACATAATGGTTCAGGGAATCATGGGGGGTCTGAGACTGAGGATTGTGTAGAACGCTGATATAATGGTTCAGGGAATCATTGTGGGTCTGTGAATGGGGAGTGTGCAGAACGCTGACATAATGGTTCAGGGAATCATTGGGGATCTGAGACTGAGGAGTGTGTAGAACGCTGACATAATGGTTCAGGGAATCATTGTGAGTCTGTGACTGGGGAGTGTGTAGAACGCTGACAGAATGGTTCAGGGAATCGTGGGGGTCTGAGACTGAGGAATGTGTAGAACGCTGACATAATGGTTCAGGGAATCATTGTGGGTCTGTGACTGAAGAGTGTGTAGAACACTGACATAATGGTTCTGGGAATCATGATGGGTCTGTGACTGGGGAGTGTGTAGAACGCTGACATACTGGTTCTGGGAATCATTGCGGGTCTGTGACTAGGGAGTGTGTAGAACACTGACATAATGGTTCTGGGAATCATGATGGGTCTGTGACTGGGGAGTGTGTAGAACGCTGACATACTGGTTCAGGGAATCATTGAGGGTCTGTCACTCAGGAACGTGTAGAACGCTGACATAATGGATCTAGTAATCATTGTGGGTCTGAGACAGAGGAGTGTGTAGAACACTGACATAATGGTTCAGGGAATCATTGGGGGTCGGAGACTGAGGAGCGATTAGAACACTGACATAATGTTTCTGGGAATGATTGTGGTTCTGTCACAGCGGAGTGTGTAGATTGCTGACATAATGGTTCAGGGAATCATTGTGGGTCTGTGACTGGGGATTGTTTAGAACACTGACATAATGGTTCAGGGAATAATTGTGGGTCTGTGACTTAGGAGTGTTTCGAACGTTCACATATTGGTTCAGGGAATCATTGTGGGTCTGTGACTGAGGAGTGTTTCTGAACGCCACATAATGGTTATTGGAATCATTGTGGGATTGACTGTGGAGCGCAGAGAACACTGACATAATGGTTGAGGGAATCATTGGGTGTCTGACATACTGGGAATGTAGAACACTGAAATATTGTTTCAGGTAATCATTGGGGTCTGTGACTGGAGCGTGTGTAGAACACTGACATAATGGTTCAGGGAATCATTGTGGGTCAGAGACTGAGGAGTGTGTAAGACAGCAAACACAATGGTTCAGGGAATCATTGTGGGTCTGTGACTGAGGAGTGTGTAGAACAATGACATAATGGTTCTGTGTATCATTGTGGGTCTGTGACTGGGGGAGTGTGTAGAACACTGACATAATGGTTCAGGGAATCATTGTGGGTCTGACACAGAGGTGTGTGTGACAGTGACATAATGGCTCAGGAAACATTGTGGGTCTGGCGACTGAGCAGTGTCTTGAACACTGACATAATGGTTCAGGAATCATTGGGGGTCCAAGACTGAGGATTGTTTAGAAAACTGACATAAATGTTTCTGGGGAATCATTGGGGTCTGTCACAGCGGAGTGTGTAGAATACTGGGACATAATGGTTCAGGGAATCATGATGGGTCTGTGACTCGGGAGTATGTAGAACGCTGACATAATGGTTCAGGGAATCATAGGGTCTGTGACTAGGAGTGTGTAGAACACCACATAATGGTTCAGGGAATCATTGGGTCTGACTGTGGAGTGTGTAGACGACTGACATAATGGTTCAGGGAATCATTGTGGGTCTGACTTTGGAGTGTGTAGACGACTGACATAATGGTTCAGGGAATCATTGTGGGTTTGACTGTGGAAAGTGTAGAACACTGACATAATGGTTGAGGGAATCATTGGAGGTCTGACACTGGGGAGTGTGTAGAACACTGACATAATGGTTCAGGGAATCATTGTGGGTCTGTCACAGCGGAGTGTGTAGAATACTGACATAATGGTTCTTGGAATCATGATGGGTCTGTGACTGGGGGAGTGTGTACAACGCTGACATACTGGTTCTGGGGAATCATTAAGGGTCTGTCACTCAGGAACGTGTAGAACGCTGACATAATGGTTCTAGTAATCATTGGGGGGTCGGAGACTGAGGAGTGTGTAGAACACTGACATATGGTTCAGGGAATCATTGTGGGTCTGTGACTGAAGAGTGTGTAGAACACTGACATAATGGTTCAGGGAATCATTGTGGGTCTGAGACTGAGGAGTGTGTAGAACACTGACATATGGTTCAGGGAATCATTGTGGGGTCTGTGACTGAAGAGTGTGTAGAACACTGACATAATGGTTCAGGGAATCATTGGGGGTCGGAGACTGAGGAGGATTAGAACACTGACATAATGTTTCTGGGAATCATTTAACAGGTCTGTCACAGCGAGTGTGTAGAATACTGACATAATGGTTCTGGGGAATCATGATGGGTCTGTGACTGGGGAGTGTTTAGAACGCTGACATACTGGTTCTGGGAATCATTGCGGTCTGTCACTCTGGGAACGCAGAACGCTGACATAATGGTTCAAGTATTCATTGGGTCTGAGACTGAGGAGTGTAGATCGCTGACATAATGGTTCAGGGAATCACTGTGGGTCTGTGACTGGGGAGTGTTTCGAACGCTCACATAATGGTTCAGGAATAATTGTGGGTTTGACTGTGGAGCCGTAGAACACTGACCACAATGGTTGAGGCAATCATTGGGTGTCTGTCACTGGGGAGAGTGTAGAACACTGACATAATGTTTCAGGGAATCATTGTGGGGTCTGTGACTGGGGAGTGTGTAGAACACTGACATAATGGGTCAGGGAATCATTGTGGGTCTGTGACTGAGGAGTGTTTCAACGCCACATAATGGTTCAGGAAATCATTGTATGTCTGTGACTGAGGAGTGTTTCTAACGCCAACATATGGTTCAGGGAATCATTTTGGGTCTGTGACTGGGGAGTGTGAACGCTGTCATAATGGTTCAGGGAATCATTGTGGGTCTGTGACTGGGGGAGTGTAGAACGCTGACATAATGGTTCAAGGAATCATTGTGGATCTGAGACTGAGGAGTGTGTAGGACAGCAACATAATGTTTCTGGGAATCATTGTGGGTCTGTCACAGCGGAGTGTGTAGAATACTGACATAATGGGGTCTGGGGAATCATTGGGGGTCTGTGACTGGGGGAGTGTGTAGAACGCTGACATATGGATCAGGGAATCATTGTGGGTCTGTGACTGAAGAGTGTGTAGAACACTGACATAATGGTTCAGGGAATAATTGGGGGTCGGAGACTGAGGAGGATTTGAACACTGACATAATGTTTCTGGGAATCATTGTGGTTCTGTCACAGCGGAGTGTGTAGAATACTGACATAATGGGTCTGGGGAATCATTGTGGGTCTGTGACTGGGGAGTGTTTAGAACGCTGACATACTGGTTCTGGGAATCATTATGGTCTGTCATTCAGGAACGTGTAAAAACGCTGACATAATCGTTCAAGTATTCATTGTGGGTCTGAGACTGAGGAGTGTAGATCGCTGACATAATGGTTCAGGGAATCATTGTGGGTCTGTGACTGGGGAGTGTAGAACACTGACATAATGGTTCAGGGAATCATAGTGGGTTCTGTGACTTAGAGTGTTTTTAACACTCACATAATGGTTCAGGGAATCATTGTGGGTCTGACTGAGGAGTGTTTCAACACTCACATAATGGTTCAGGGAATCATTGTGGGTCTGTGACTGAGGAGTGTTTTAACGCTCACATAATGGTTCAGGAATCATTGTGGGTTTGACTGTGGAGCGTAGAACACCCTGACATAATGAAGTTGAGGCAATCATTGGGTGTCTGTCACTGGGGAGAGTGTACAACACTGACATAATGTTTCAGGGAATCATTGGGTCTGTCACTCAAGAACGTGAACGCCACATAATGGATCTATTAATCATTGTGGGTCTGAGACAGAGGAGTGTAGAACACTGACACATAATGGTTCAGGGAACATTGTGGGTCTGAACTGAAGAGTGTGTAGAACACTGACATAATGGTTCAGGGAATCATTGGGGGGGTCGGAGACTGGAGGAGTGATTAGAACACTGACATAATGTTTCTTGGGAATGATTGTGGTTCTGTCACAGCGGAGTGTAGAATACTGACATAATGGTTCTGGGAATCATGATGGGTCTGTGACTGGGGAGTGTTTAGAACGCTGACATACTGGTTCTGGGGAATCATTGCGGGTCTGTCACTCAGGAACGTAGAACGCTGACACAATGGTTCAAGTATTCATTTGGGTCTGAGACTGGGGAGTATATGTTGACGCTGACATAATGGTTCAGGGAATCATTGTGGGTCTGTGACTGAGGGAGTGTAAGAACACTGATAATGGTTCAGGAAATCATTGTGGGGTCTGTGACTTAGGAGTGTTTTAACACCATAATGGTTCAGGGGAATCGTTGGGGGGTCCGGACTGAGGAGTGTTTGAACGCCACATAATGGTTCAGGGAATCATTGTGGGTTTGACTGTGAGCCGGTACAACACTGGACATAATGGTTGAGGGAAACATTGGGTGTCTGTCACTGGGGAATGTAGAACACTGACATAATGGTTCAGGGAATCATTGAGGGTCTGAGACTGAGGAGTGTGGGAACACTGACATAACGGTTCTGGGAATCATTGTGGGTCTGAGACTGAGGAATGTGTAAGACAATGACATAATGGTTCAGGGGAATCATTGTGGGTCTGGGACTGAGGAGTGTGTAGAACAATGACATAATGGTTCTGGGAATCATTGTGGGTCTGTGACTGGGGAGTGTGTAGAACACTGACATAATGGTTCAGGGAATCATTGTGGGTCTGTGACAGGGGTGTGTAGAACACTGACATAATGGTTCAGGAAATCATTGTGGGTCTGAGACTGAGGAGTGTGTAGAACACTGACATAATGGTTCTGGGGAATCATTGTGGGTCTGAGACTGAGGAATGTGTAAGACAGTGACATAATGGTTCAAGGGAATCATTGTGGGGTCTGTGACTGAGGAGTGTAGAACAATGACATAATGGTTCTAAATCATTGTGGGTCTGTGACTGTAGAGTGTGTAAAACACTGACATAATGGTTCAGGGAATCATTGTGGGTCTGTGACTGGGGAGTGTGTAGAACACTGACATAATGGTTCAGGGAATCATTGTGGGTCTGACACAGAGGTTTGTGTAAGACAGTGACATAATGGCTCAGGAAACATTGTGGGTCTGTGACTGAGGAGTGTGTAAAACACTGACATAATGGTTCAGGGAATCATTGGGGGTCCGAGACTGAGTATTGTTTATAACACTGACATAATGTTTCTGGGAATCATTGTGGGTCTGTCATAGCGGAGTGTGTAGAACGCTGACATAATGGTTCTGGGAATAATTGCGCGTCTGTCACTCAGGATCGTGTAGAACGTTGACATAATGGTTCAGGGAATCATAGAGGGTCTGTGACTAGGGAGTGTTAAGAACACTGACATAATGGTTCAGGGAATCATTGTGGGTCTGACTGTGGAGTGGGTAGACGACTAACATAATGGTTCAGGGCATCATTGTGGGTCTTGACTTTGGAGTGTGTGGAGAACACTGACATAATGGTTCTGGGAATCATTGTGGGTTTGACTGTGGATCGTGTAGAACACTGACATAATGGTTGAGGGGAATTTGGAGGTCTAACGCTGGGGTGTGTAGAACACTGACATTTGGTTCAGGGAATCATTGTGGTTTGTCACTGAGGAGTGTGTAGAAGTAACATCATGTTGCTGGGAATCATTGTGGTCTGTCACCAGAACGTGTAGAATACTGACATCATGGTTCAGGGAATCATTGAGAGACTGAGGAGGATTAGAACACTGACATAATGTTTCTGGGAATCATTGTGGTTCTGTCACAGCTGGAGAGTGTTTCTATACTGACATAATGGTTCTAGGGAATCATGATGGGTCAATGACTGGGGAGTGTTTAGAACGCTGACATACTGGTTCTGGGAATCATTGCGGTCTGTCACTCAGGAACGTGTAGATCGCTGACATAATGGTTCAAGGAATCATTGTGGGTCTGAGACTGGGGGAGTGTGAAGAACACCTGACATAATGGTTCAGGGAATCATTGTGGGTCTGTGACTGAGGAGTGTTTTAACGCTCCATAATGGTTCAGGGAATCATTTTGGGTTTGACTGTGGAGCGGTAGAACACTGACATAATGGTTGAGGCAATCATTGGGTCTGTCACTGGGGAGTGTGTAGAACACTGACATAATGTTTCAGGGAATCATTGTGGGTCTGTGACTGGGGAGTGTGTAGAACGCCGACATAATGGTTCAGGGAATCATTGTGGGTCTGTGACTGAGGAGTGTTTCCGAACGCTGACATAATGGTTCAGGGAATCATTGTGGGTCTGAGACTGAGGAGTGTTTCTCAACGCTGGACATAATGGTTCAGGAATCATTGTGGTCTGTGACTGAGGAATGTTTCGAACGCCACATAATGGTTCAGGGAATCATTGTTGGTCTGTGATGGGGAGAATGTGTAGAACGCTGACATAATGGTTCAGGAATCATTGAGGGTCTGTGACTGGGGGAGAGTGTGTAGAACGCTGACATAATGGTTCAGGGAATCATTGTGGTCTGTGACTGGGGAGTGTGTAGAACACTGAAATAATGGTTCAGGTAATCATTGTGGGTCTGTGACTGAGGAGTGTGTAGAACACTGACATAATGGTTCAGGGAATCTGTGGGTCTGAGACTGAGGAATGTGTAAGACAGTAACATAATTGTTCAGGGAATCATTATGGGTCTGACACAGAGGTGTGTGTAAGACAGTGACAAAATGGCTCAGGATACATTGTGAGTCTGTGACTCAGAGTGTGTAGAACACTGACATAATGGTTCAGTGAATCATTGTGGGTCTGTGACTGGGGAGTGTGTAGAACACTGACATAATGGTTCAGGGAATCATTGTGGGTCTGAGACTGGGGAATGTGTAGAACACTGACATAATGGTTCAGGGAATCATTGTGTCTCTGACACAGGGTGTGTGTAAGAACACTGACATAATGGCTCAGGAATCATTGTGGGTCTGACTGGGGAGTGTGTAGACCACTGACATAATGGTTCAGGGAATCACTGTGGGTCTGAGACTGTGGAGTGTGTAAACGACTGACATAATGGTTCAGGGAATCATTGTGGGTCTGACTTTGGAGTGTGTAGACAACTGACATAATGGTTCAGGGAATCATTGTGGGTTTGAGACTGTGGAGCGTGTAGAACACTGACATAATGGTTGAGGAATCATTGGGGTCTGACACTGGGGAGTGTGTAGAACACTGACATAATGTTCAGGGAATCATTGTGGGTCTGAGACTGAGGAATGTGTTGGACAGTAACATAATGGTTCTGGGAATCATTGTGGGTCTGTGACTGGGGAGTGTGTAGAATACTGACATAATGGTTCTGGGAATCATGATGGGTCTGTGACTGTGGAGTGTGTAGAACGCTGACATCCTGGTTCTGGGAATCATTGAGGGTCTGTCACTCAGGAACGTGTTGAACGCTGACATAATGGTTCAGGGAATCATTGTGGGTCTGAGACTGAGGTGTGTGTAGAACACTGACATAATGGTTCAGGGAATCATTGTGGGTCTGTGACTGGGGGAGTGTGTAGAACACTGACATAATGGTTCAGGGAATCATTGTGGGGTCTGAGACTGAGGAGTGATTATAACACTGACATAATGGTTCTGGGAATCATTGTGGGTCTGTCACTGAGGAGTGTGTAGAATACTGACATAATGGTTCAGGGAATCATGATGGGACTGTGACTGGGGAGTGTAGAACGCTGACATACTGGTTCTGGGAATCATTGGGGTCTGTCACTCAGGAACGGAACGCTCATAATGGTTCAAGGTCTGTGGGTCTGAGACTGAGGAGTGTGTAGAACGCTGACATAATGGTTCAGGGAATCATTGTGGGTCTGTGACTGAGGAGTGTTTAGAACGCTGACATAATGGTTCAGGGAATCATTGTGGGTCTGTGACTGGGGAGTGTGTAGAACGCTGACATAATGGTTCAGGGAATCATTGTGGGTCTGTGACTGGGGAGTGTGTAGAACGCTGACATAATGGTTCAGGGAATCATTGTGGGTCTGAGACTCAGGAGAGTGAAGAACACTGACATAATGGTTCAGGGAATCATTGTGGGTCTGAGACTGAGGAGTGTGTAGAACACTGACATTATGGTTCTGGGAATCATTGTGGGTCTGAGACTGAGGAATGTCTAGAAAAATGACATATGGTTTCAGGAATCATTGTGGGTCTGTGACTGGGGATTGTGTAGAAAACTGACATAATGGTTCAGGGAATCATTGTGGGTCTGTGACTGGGGAGTGTGTAGAACACTGACATAATGGTTCAGGGAATCATTGTGGGTCTGACACAGAGGTTTGTGTAAGACAGTGACATAATGGCTCAGGAAACATTGTGGGTCTGTGACTGAGGAGTGTGTAGAACACTGACATAATGGTTCAGGGAATCATTGGGGGTCCGAGACTGAGGATTGTTTAGAACACTTACATAATGTTTCTGGGAATCATTGTGGGTCTGTCATAGCGGAGTGTGTAGAACACTGACATACTGGTTCTGGGAATCATTGCGCGTCTGTCACTCAGGATCGTGTAGAACGTTGACATTATGGTTCAAGTAATCATTTTGGGTCCGAGACTGAGGATTGTTTAGAACACTTACATAATGGTTCAAGCAATCATTGTGGGTCTGTGACTGGGGAGTGTGAACGACTGACATAATGGTTCAGGGAATCATTGTGGGTCTGTGACTGAGGAGTGTTTGAACACTGACATAATGGTTCAGGGAATCATTGTGGGTCTGTGACTGAGGAGTGTTTTTGAACTCACATAATGGTTCAGGGAATCATTGTGGGTCTGGTGACTGAGGAGGAGTTTAGAACGCTCACATAATGGTTCAGGGAATCATTGTTGGTTTGACTGTGGAGCATGTAGAACACTGACATAATGGTTGGGGGGTCTGACACTGGGGAGTGTGTAGAACACTGACATAATGGTTCAGGGAATCATTGTGGGTCTGTGACTGGGGAGTGTGTAGAACACTGACATAATGGTTCAGGGAATCATTGTGGGTCTGTGACTGAGGAGTGTTACGAACGCTCACATAATGGTTCAGGGAATCATTGTGGGTCTGTGACTGGGGAGTGTGTAGAACGCTGACATAATGGTTCAGGGAATCATTGTGGGTCTGAGACTGAGGAGTGTGTAGGACAGTGACATAATGGTTCAGAGAATCATTGTGGGTCTGTGACTGGGGTGTGTGAAGAACGCTGACATAATGGTTCAGGGAATCATTGAGGGTCTGTGACTGGGGAGTGTGGTTCAGAACACTGACATAATGACAGAATGGTTCAGGGAATCATTGTGGGTCTGTGAATGGGGAGTGTGTGAACACTGACAGGATGGTTCAAAGAAACATTGGGGTCATACTGGGGGGAGGTTCGCTGACATAATGGTTCAGGGAATCATGTCTGAGACTGTGTAGGAGTGTAAAAGTTTCTGGGAATCATTGTGGATCTGTGACTGAGGAATGTTTGAACGCTCATAATGGTTCAGGGATCATTGTGGGTCTGTGACTGGAAGGTGTGTAGAACGCTGACATAATGGTTCAGGGAATCATTGTGGGTCTGAGCCTAATGTGTGTAGGACAGTGACATAATGGTTCAGGGAATCATTGTGGGTCTGTGACTGGGGTGTGTGAAGAACGCTGAAACAATCGGTCAGGCAATCATTGAGAGTCTGTGACTGGGGAGTGTGTAGAACACTGACAGAACGGATCAGGGAATCATTGTGGGTCTGTGACTGAGGAGTGTTTCGAACGCTCACATAAAGGTTCAGGGAATCATTGTGGGTCTGTGACTGGGGAGTGTCTAGAACGCTGACATAATGGTTCATTGAATCATTGTGGGTCTGTGACTTGGAAGTGTGTAGAACGCTGACATAATGGTTCAGGGAATCATTGTGGGTCTGAGCCTGAAGAGTGTGTAGGACAGTGACATAATGGTTCAGGGAATCATTGTGGGTCTGTGACTGGAGCGTGTGAACGCTGACATAATGGTTCAGGCAATCATTGAGAGTTTGACTGGGGGAGTGTGTAGAACACTGACATAATGGTTCAGGGAATCATTGTGGGTCTGAGACTGAGGAGTGTGTAGAAAACTGACATAATGGTTCAGGGAATCATTGTGGGTCTGTGACTGGGTAGTGTGTATAACACTGACATAATGGTTCAGGGAATCATTGTGGGTCTGTGACTGGGGAGTGTGAAAACACTGACATAATGGTTCAGGGAATCATTGGGGTCTGTGACTGAGGAGTGTGTAGAACACTGACATAATGGTTCAGGGAATCATTGTGGGTCTGAGACTGAGAGTGTGTAGAACGCTGACATAATGGTTCAGGGAATCATTGTGGGTCTGAGACTGAGGAGTGTGTAGAACGCTGACATAATGGTTCAGGGAATCATTGTGGGTCTGTGACTGGGTAGTGTGTATAAACACTGACATAATGGTTCAGGGAATCATTGTGGGTCTGTCACTGGGGAGTGTGTAGAAAACACTGACATAATGGTTCAGGGAATCATTATGGGTCTGTGACTGGAGTGTGTAGAAACGCTGACATAATGGTTCAGGGAATCATTGTGGGTCTGTGACTGAAGAATGTGTAGAAATCATGACACTAATGGTTCAGGGAATCATTGTGGGTCTGTGACTGAGGGAGTGTGTAGAACACTGACATAATGGTTCAGGGAATCATTGTGGGTCTGTGACTGGGAAGTGTGTAGAACACTGACATAATGGTTCAGGAATCATTGTGGGTCTGTGACTGGGGAGTGTGTAGAACGCTGACATAATGGTTCAGGGAATCATTGGGGTCTGTCACTGAGGAGTGTGTAGAACACTGACATAATGGTTCTGGGGAATCATTGTGGGTCTGAGACTGTGACTGGGGAGTGTGTAGAACACTGACATAATGGTTCAGGGAATCATTGGGGGTCTGTGACTGGGGAGTGTGTAGAACACTGACATAATGGTTCAGGGAATCATTGTGGGTCTGTGACTGGGAGTGTGTAGAACACTGACATAATGGTTCAGGGAATCATTGTGGGTCTGTGACTGGGGAGTGTGTAGAACACTGACATAATGGTTCAGGGAATTGTGGGTCATTGTGTCACTGACATAATTGTTCAGGGAATCATTGTGTCTGTGACTGAGGAGTGTGTGTAGAACACTGACATAATGGTTCAGGGAATCATTGTGGGTCTGACACTGGGGAGTGTGTAGAACACTGACATAATGGTTCAGGGAATCATTGTGGGTCTGTGACACTGACAAAATGGTTCAGTCATTGTGTAGAACACTGACATAATGGTTCAGGGGAATCATTGTGGGTCTGTGACTGAGGAGTGTGTAGAACACTGACATAATGGTTCAGGGAATCATTGTGGGTCTGTGACTGAGGAGTGTGTAGAACACTGACATAATGGTTCAGGGAATCATTGTGGGTCTGTGACTGGGGAGTGTGTAGAACACTGACATAATGGTTCAGGGAATCATTGTGGGTCTGTGACTGGGAGGATGTGTGAAAACTGACATAATGGTTCAGGGAATCATTGTGGGTCTGTGACTGGGGAGAGTGTAGAACACTGACATAATGGTTCAGGGAATCATTGTGGGTCTGTGACTGGGGGAGTGTGTAGAACACTGACATAATGGTTCAGGGAATCATTGGGGGTCTGAGACTGAGGAGTGTGTGTAGAGAACACTGACATAATGGTTCAGGGAATCATTGTGGGTCTGTGACTGGGAGGAGTGTAGAACACTGACATAATGGTTCAGGGAATCATTGGGGTCTGAGACTGAGGAGTGTGTAGAACACTGACATAATGGTTCAGGGAATCATTGTGGGTCTGAGACTGAGGAGTGTGTAGAACACTGACATAATGGTTCAGGGAATCATTGTGGGTCTGAGACTGAGGAGTGTGTAGAACGCTGACATAATGGTTCAGGGAATCATTGTGAGTCTGTGACTGGGGAGTGTGTAGAACGCTGACAGAATGGTTCAGGGAATCATTGGGGGTCTGAGACTGAGGAATGTGTAGAACGCTGACATAATGGTTCAGGGAATCATTGTGGGTCTGTGACTGAAGAGTGTGTAGAACACTGACATAATGGTTCTGGGAATCATGATGGGTCTGTGACTGGGGAGTGTGTAGAACGCTGACATACTGGTTCTGGGAATCATTGCGGGACTGTCACTCAGGAACGTGTAGAACGCTGACATAATGGATCTAGTAATCATTGTGGGTCTGAGACTGAGGAGTGTGTAGAACACTGACATAATGGTTCAGGGAATCATTGGGGGTCGGAGACTGAGGAGCGATTAGAACACTGACATAATGTTTCTGGGAATGATTGTGGTTCTGTCACAGCGGAGTGTGTAGATTGCTGACATAATGGTTCAGGGAATCATTGTGGGTCTGTGACTGGGGAGTGTTTAGAACACTGACATAATGGTTCAGGGAATCATTGTGGGTCTGTGACTTAGGAGTGTTTCGAACGTTCACATATTGGTTCAGGGAATCATTGTGGGTCTGTGACTGAGGAGTGTTTCGAACGCTCACATAATGGTTATTGGAATCATTGTGGGATTGACTGTGGAGCGTGTAGAACACTGACATAATGGTTGAGGGAATCATTGGGTGTCTGACACTGGGGAATGTGTAGAACACTGAAATATTGTTTCAGGTAATCATTGTGGGTCTGTGACTGGAGCGTGTGCAGAACACTGACATAATGGTTCAGGGAATCATTGTGGGTCAGAGACTGAGGAGTGTGTAGAACACTGACATAACGGTTCTGGGAATCATTGTGGGTCTGAGACTGAGGAATGTGTAAGACAGTAACATAATGGTTCAGGGAATCATTGTGGGTCTGTGACTGAGGAGTGTGTAGAACAATGACATAATGGTTCTGTGTATCATTATGGGTCTGTGACTGGGGAGTGTGTAGAACACTGACATAATGGTTCAGGGAATCATTGTGGGTCTGACACAGAGGTGTGTGTAAGACAGTGACATAATGGCTCAGGAAACATTGTGGGTCTGCGACTGAGCAGTGTCTTGAACACTGACATAATGGTTCAGGGAATCATTGGGGGTCCAAGACTGAGGATTGTTTAGAAAACTGACATAATGTTTCTGGGAATCATTGTGGGTCTGTCACAGCGGAGTGTGTAGAATACTGACATAATGGTTCAGGGAATCATGATGGGTCTGTGACTCGGGAGTATGTAGAACGCTGACATAATGGTTCAGGGAATCATAGAGGGTCTGTGACTAGGGAGTGTGTAGAACACTGACATAATGGTTCAGGGAATCATTGTGGGTCTGACTGTGGAGTGTGTAGACGACTGACATAATGGTTCAGGGAATCATTGTGGGTCTGACTTTGGAGTGTGTAGACGACTGACATAATGGTTCAGGGAATCATTGTGGGTTTGACTGTGGAAAGTGTAGAACACTGACATAATGGTTGAGGGAATCATTGGAGGTCTGACACTGGGGAGTGTGTAGAACACTGACATAATGGTTCAGGGAATCATTGTGGGTCTGTCACAGCGGAGTGTGTAGAATACTGACATAATGGTTCTTGGAATCATGATGGGTCTGTGACTGGGGAGTGTGTACAACGCTGACATACTGGTTCTGGGAATCATTGCGGGTCTGTCACTCAGGAACGTGTAGAACGCTGACATAATGGTTCTAGTAATCATTGTGGGTCTGAGACTGAGGAGTGTGTAGAACACTGACATATGGTTCAGGGAATCATTGTGGGTCTGTGACTGAAGAGTGTGTAGAACACTGACATAATGGTTCAGGGAATCATTGGGGGTCGGAGACTGAGGAGTGATTAGAACACTGACATAATGTTTCTGGGAATCATTTTGGTTCTGTCACAGCGGAGTGTGTAGAATACTGACATAATGGTTCTGGGAATCATGATGGGTCTGTGACTGGGGAGTGTTTAGAACGCTGACATACTGGTTCTGGGAATCATTGCGGGTCTGTCACTCTGGAACGTGTAGAACGCTGACATAATGGTTCAAGTATTCATTGTGGGTCTGAGACTGAGGAGTGTGTAGATCGCTGACATAATGGTTCAGGGAATCACTGTGGGTCTGTGACTGGGGAGTGTTTCGAACGCTCACATAATGGTTCAGGGAATAATTGTGGGTTTGACTGTGGAGCGTGTAGAACACTGACATAATGGTTGAGGCAATCATTGGGTGTCTGTCACTGGGGAGAGTGTAGAACACTGACATAATGTTTCAGGGAATCATTGTGGGTCTGTGACTGGGGAGTGTGTAGAACACTGACATAATGGGTCAGGGAATCATTGTGGGTCTGTGACTGAGGAGTGTTTCGAACGCTCACATAATGGTTCAGGAAATCATTGTATGTCTGTGACTGAGGAGTGTTTCGAACGCTCACATAATGGTTCAGGGAATCATTTTGGGTCTGTGACTGGGGAGTGTGTAGAACGCTGTCATAATGGTTCAGGGAATCATTGTGGGTCTGTGACTGGGGAGTGTGTAGAACGCTGACATAATGGTTCAAGGAATCATTGTGGATCTGAGACTGAGGAGTGTGTAGGACAGTAACATAATGTTTCTGGGAATCATTGTGGGTCTGTCACAGCGGAGTGTGTAGAATACTGACATAATGGGTCTGGGAATCATTGTGGGTCTGTGACTGGGGAGTGTGTAGAACGCTGACATATGGATCAGGGAATCATTGTGGGTCTGTGACTGAAGAGTGTGTAGAACACTGACATAATGGTTCAGGGAATAATTGGGGGTCGGAGACTGAGGAGTGATTTGAACACTGACATAATGTTTCTGGGAATCATTGTGGTTCTGTCACAGCGGAGTGTGTAGAATACTGACATAATGGGTCTGGGAATCATTGTGGGTCTGTGACTGGGGAGTGTTTAGAACGCTGACATAATGGTTCTGGGAATCATTGCGGGTCTGTCACTCAGGAACGTGTAAAA
>JAFJMP010000280.1:0-17334 GCA_029692085.1 Gymnothorax javanicus | reverse complement strand
AAGCAGTGTCTGGTGTAAAAGGCTTGGTTAGAAGTGGTGTCTGAGATAATTAGTTTGACTCTGATTGGTGTTTGGGAAGCAGTGCTGGTGTGAGGCTGGTCAGAGTGTGTCTGAGATAATTAGTTTGGCTTGGTGTTTGGGAAGCAGTGCGGATGTGAGGCTGGTCAGAGTGTGTCTGAGATAATTAGTTTGACTCTGATTGGTGTTTGGGGAAGCAGTTTGCTGGTGTGAGGCTGGTCAGAGTGTGTCTGAGATAATTAGTTTGACTCTGATTGGTGTTTGGGAAGCAGTGCGGGTGTGAGGCTGGTCAGAGTGTGTCTGAGATAATTAGTTTGACTCTGATTGGTGTTTGGGAAGCAGTGCTGGTGAGGCTGGTCAGAGTGTGTCTGAGATAATTAGTTTGACTCTGATTGGTGTTTGGGGAGCAGATTGGTGGTGTGAGGCTGGTCAGAGTGTGTCTGAGATAATTAGTTTGACTCTGATTGGTGTTTGGGAAGCAGTGCGGGTGTGAGGCTGGTCAGAGTGTGTCTGAGATAATTAGTTTGACTCTGATTGGTGTTTGGGAAGCAGTGTCTGGTGTGAGGCTGGTCAGAGTGTGTCTGAGATAATTAGTTTGACTCTGATTGGTGTTTGGGAAGCAGTGGCTGGTCAGAGTGTGTGAGATAATTAGGCTGATTGTCAGAGTGTGTCTGAGATAATTAGTTTGACTCTGATTGGTGTTTGGGAAGCAGTGCTTGGTGTGAGGCTGGTCAGAGTGTGTCTGAGATAATTAGTTTGACTCTGATTGGTGTTTGGGAAGCAGTGCGGGTGTGAGGCTGGTCAGAGTGTGTCTGAGATAATTAGTTTGACTCTGATTGGTGTTTGGGAAGCAGTGCGGGTGTGAGGCTGGTCAGAGTGTCTGAGATAATTAGTTTGACTCTGATTGGTGTTTGGGAAGCAGTGCTGGTGTGAGGCTGGTCAGAGTGTGTCTGAGATAATTAGTTTGACTCTGATTGGTGTTTGGGAAGCAGTGCGGATGTGAGGCTGGTCAGAGTGTGTCTGAGATAATTAGTTTGACTCTGATTGGTGTTTGGGAAGCAGTGCGGATGTGAGGCTGGTCAGAGTGTGTCTGAGATAATTAGTTTGACTCTGATTGGTGTTTGGGAAGCAGTGCTGGTGTGGGGCTGGTCAGAGTGTGTCTGAGATAATTAGTTTGACTCTGATTGGTGTTTGGGAAGCAGTGCTGGTGTGAGGCTGGTCAGAGTGTGTCTGAGATAATTAGTTTGACTCTGATTGGTGTTTGGGAAGCAGTGCTGGTGTGAGGCTGGTCAGAGTGTGTCTGAGATAATTAGTTTGACTCTGATTGGTGTTTGGGAAGCAGTGCTGGTGTGAGGCTGGTCAGAGTGTGTCTGAGATAATTAGTTTGACTCTGATTGGTGTTTGGGAAGCAGTGCTGGTGTGAGGCTGGTCAGAGTGTGTCTGAGATAATTAGTTTGACTCTGATTGGTGTTTGGGAAGCAGTGCTGGTGTGAGGCTGGTCAGAGTGTGTCTGAGATAATTAGTTTGACTCTGATTGGTGTTTGGGAAGCAGTGCTGGTGTGAGGCTGGTCAGAGTGTGTCTGAGATAATTAGTTTGACTCTGATTGGTGTTTGGGAAGCAGTGCTGGTGTGAGGCTGGTCAGAGTGTGTCTGAGATAATTAGTTTGACTCTGATTGGTGTTTGGGAAGCAGTGCAGTGAGGCTGGTGAGGCTGGATAATTAGTTTGAGATTGGTGTTTGGGAAGCAGTGTGGGTGTGAGGCTGAGATGTGTCTGAATTATTAGTTTGACTCTGATTGGTGTTTGGGAAGCAGTGCGGGTGTGAGGCTGGTCAGAGTGTGTCTGAGATAATTAGTTTGACTCTGATTGGTGGCTGGTCAGAGGCTGGTCAGAGTGTCTGAGATAATTAGTTTGACTCTGATTGGTGTTTGGGAAGCAGTGCGGATGTGAGGCTGGTCAGAGTGTGTCTGAGATAATTAGTTTGACTCTGATTGGTGTTTGGGAAGCAGTGCTGGTGTGAGGCTGGTCAGAGTGTGTCTGAGATAATTAGTTTGACTCTGATTGGTGTTTGGGGAAGCAGTGGCTGGTGGTGTGAGGCTGGTCAGAGTGTGTCTGAGATAATTAGTTTGACTCTGATTGGTGTTTGGGAAGCAGTGCTGGTGTGAGGCTGGTCAGAGTGTGTCTGAGATAATTAGTTTGACTCTGATTGGTGTTTGGGAAGCAGTGCTGGTGTGAGGCTGGTCAGAGTGTGTCTGAGATAATTAGTTTGACTCTGATTGGTGTTTGGGAAGCAGTGCTGGTGTGAGGCTGGTCAGAGTGTGTCTGAGATAATTAGTTTGACTCTGATTGGTGTTTGGGAAGCAGTGCTGGTGTGAGGCTGGTCAGAGTGTGTCTGAGATAATTAGTTTGACTCTGATTGGTGTTTGGGTGAGGCTGGTCAGTGTGTCTGAGATAATTAGTTTGACTGAGGTGTTTGGGAAGCAGTGTGGTGTGAGGCTGGTCAGAGTGTGTCTGAGATAATTAGTTTGACTCTGATTGGTGTTTGGGAAGCAGTGCTGGTGTGAGGCTGGTCAGAGTGTGTCTGAGATAATTAGTTTGACTCTGATTGGTGTTTGGGAAGCAGTGCTGGTGTGAGGCTGGTCAGAGTGTGTCTGAGATAATTAGTTTGACTCTGATTGGTGTTTGGGAAGCAGTGCGGGTGTGAGGCTGGTCAGAGTGTGTCTGAGATAATTAGTTTGACTCTGATTGGTGTTTGGGAAGCAGTGCTGGTGTGAGGCTGGTCAGAGTGTGTCTGAGATAATTAGTTTGACTCTGATTGGTGTTTGGGAAGCAGTGCTGGTGTGAGGCTGGTCAGAGTGTGTCTGAGATAATTAGTTTGACTCTGATTGGTGTTTGGGAAGCAGTGCTGGTGTGAGGCTGGTCAGAGTGTGTCTGAGATAATTAGTTTGACTCTGATTGGTGTTTGGGAAGCAGTGCTGGTGTGAGGCTGGTCAGAGTGTGTCTGAGATAATTAGTTTGACTCTGATTGGTGTTTGGGGAAGCAGTGCTGGTGTGAGGCTGGTCAGTGTGTCTGAGATAATTAGTTTGACTCTGATTGGTGTTTGGGAAATTAGTTTGAGTGGGTGTGAGGCTGGTCAGAGTGTGTCTGAGATAATTAGTTTGACTCTGATTGGTGTTTGGGAAGCAGTGCTGGTGTGAGGCTGGTCAGAGTGTGTCTGAGATAATTAGTTTGACTCTGATTGGTGTTTGGGAAGCAGTGCGGGTGTGAGGCTGGTCAGAGTGTGTCTGAGATAATTAGTTTGACTCTGATTGGTGTTTGGGAAGCAGTGCTGGTGTGGTCAGGAGATAATTAGTTTGACTGGTCAGAGTGTGTGGTGAGATAATTAGTTTGACTCTGATTGGTGTTTGGGAAGCAGTGCTGGATGTGAGGCTGGTCAGAGTGTGTCTGAGATAATTAGTTTGACTCTGATTGGTGTTTGGGCAGCAGTGCTGGTGTGGTCAGAGTGTGTCTGAGGCTGGTCAGAGTGTGTCTGAGATAATTAGTTTGACTCTGATTGGTGTTTGGGAAGCAGTGCTGGTGTGAGGCTGGTCAGAGTGTGTCTGAGATAATTAGTTTGAAGCTCTGATTGGTGTTTGGGATAATTAGTTTGACTCTGATTGGTGTTTGGGAAGCAGTGTGTGAGGCTGGTCAGAGTGTGTCTGAGATAATTAGTTTGACTCTGATTGGTGTTTGGGAAGCAGTGCTGGTGTGAAGGCTGGTCAGAGTGTGTCTGAGATAATTAGTTTGACTCTGATTGGTGTTTGGGAAGCAGTGCTGGTGTGAGGCTGGTCAGTGTGTCTGAGATAATTAGTTTGACTCTGATTGGTGTTTGGGAAGCAGTGCTGGTGTGAGGCTGGTCAGAGTGTGTCTGAGATAATTAGTTTGACTCTGATTGGTGTTTGGGAAGCAGTGCTGGTGTGAGGCTGGTCAGAGTGTGTCTGAGATAATTACTTTGACTCTGATTGGTGTTTGGGAAGCAGTGGATGGTGTGAGGGCTGGTCAGAGTGTGTCTGAGATAAATTAGTTTGACTCTGATTGGTGTTTGGGAAGCAGTGCTGGTGTGGGCTGGTCAGGCTGGTCAGAGTTTGTGTCTGTTTGGGGAAGATAGGCTGGTCAGTTTGAGATCTTTGATTGGTGTTTGGGAAGCAGTGCGAAGAGGCTGGTCAGAGTGTGTCTGAGATAATTAGTTTGACTCTGATTGGTGTTTGGGGAGATTGAGTTTGACTCTGGTGTGTTTGAGGCTGGTCAGAGTGTGTCTGAGATAATTAGTTTGACTCTGATTGGTGTTTGGGAAGCAGTGCTGGTGTGAGGCTGGTCAGAGTGTGTCTGAGATAATTAGTTTGACTTGATGTTTGGGAAGCAGTGCTGGTGTGAGGCTGTTTCTGGATAATTAGTTTGACTCTGATTGGTGTTTGGGAAGCAGTGCTGGTGTGAGGCTGGTCAGAGTGTGTCTGAGATAATTAGTTTGACTCTGATTGGTGTTTGGGAAGCAGTGCTGGATGTGAGGCTGGTCAGAGATAATTGAGATAATTAGTTTGACTCTGATTGGTGTTTGGGAAGCAGTGCGGGTGTGAGGCTGGTCAGAGTGTGTCTGAGATAATTAGTTTGACTCTGATTGGTGTTTGGGAAGCAGTGCTGGTGTGAGGCTGGTCAGGCTGGATAATTAGTTTGACTCTGATTGGTGTTTGGGAAGCAGTGCGGATGTGAGGCTGGTCAGAGTGTGTCTGAGATAATTAGTTTGACTCTGATTGGTGTTTGGGAAGCAGTGCGGGTGTGAGGCTGGTCAGAGTGTGTCTGAGATAATTAGTTTGACTCTGATTGGTGTTTGGGAAGCAGTGCGGATGTGAGGCTGGTCAGAGTGTGTCTGAGATAATTAGTTTGACTCTGATTGGTGTTTGGGAAGCAGTGCGGGTGTGAGGCTGGTCAGAGTGTGTCTGAGATAATTAGTTTGACTCTGATTGGTGTTTGGGAAGCAGTGCTGGTGTGAGGCTGGTCAGAGTGTGTCTGAGATAATTAGTTTGACTCTGATTGGTGTTTGGGGAAGCAGTGCTGGTGAGGCTGGTCAGGCTGGATAATTAGTTTGACTGTGTCTTGAGATAATTAGTTTGGATCTGATTGGTGTTTGGGAAGCAGTGCTGGTGTGAGGCTGGTCAGAGTGTGTCTGAGATAATTAGTTTGACTCTGATTGGTGTTTGGGAAGCAGTGCGGGTGTGAGGCTGGTCAGAGTGTGTCTGAGATAATTAGTTTGACTCTGATTGGTGTTTGGGAAGCAGTGCGGGTGTGAGGCTGGTCAGAGTGTGTCTGAGATAATTAGTTTGACTCTGATTGGTGTTTGGGGAGCAGTGCTGGTGTGAGGCTGGTCAGAGTGTGTCTGAGATAATTAGTTTGACTCTGATTGGTGTTTGGGGCAGCAGTGCTGGTGTGAGGCTGGTCAGAGTGTGTCTGAGATAATTAGTTTCACTCTGATTGGTGTTTGGGAAGCAGTGCAGTGCTGGTGTGAGGGCTGGTCAGAGTGTGTCTGAGATAATTAGTTTGACTCTGATTGGTGTTTGGGAAGCAGTGCGGGTGTGAGGCTGGTCAGAGTGTGTCTGAGATAATTAGTTTGACTTGGTGTTTGGTGTTGTGGGCTGGTCAGTGCTGGTGTGAGGCTGGTCAGAGTGTGTCTGAGATAATTAGTTTGACTCTGATTGGTGTTTGGGAAGCAGTGCTGGTGTGGGGGCTGGTCAGAGTGTGTCTGAGATAATTACTTTGACTTTGATTGGTGTTTGGGAAGCAATTAGTTTGCTGATGGTGTTTGGCTGGTCAGAGTGTGTCTGAGATAATTAGTTTGACTCTGATTGGTGTTTGGGGAAGCAGTGTGAGGCTGGTCAGAGTGTGTCTGAGATAATTAGTTTGACTCTGATTGGTGTTTGGGCAGCAGTGCTGGTGTAAGGCTGGTCAGAGTGTGTCTGAGATAATTAGTTTGACTCTGATTGGTGTTTGGGAAGCAGTGCTGGTGTGAGGCTGGTCAGAGTGTGTCTGAGATAATTAGTTTGACTCTGATTGGTGTTTGGGAAGCAGTGCTGGTGTGAGGCTGGTCAGAGTGTGTCTGAGATAATTAGTTTGACTCTGATTGGTGTTTGGGAAGCAGTGCTGGTGTGAGGCTGGTCAGAGTGTGTCTGAGATAATTAGTTTGACTCTGATTGGTGTTTGGGAAGCAGTGCTGGTGAGGTGTCTGAGGTTTGACTGGTGTTTGGGAAGCAGTGCTGGTGTGAGGCTGGTAATTAGATTTAGTTTGACTCTGATTGGTGTTTGGGAAGCAGTGCGGGTGTGAGGCTGGTCAGAGTGTGTCTGAGATAATTAGTTTGACTCTGATTGGTGTTTGGGGGAAGCAGTGCTGGTGTGTGAGGCTGGTCAGAGTGTGTCTGAGATAATTAGTTTGACTCTGATTGGTGTTTGGGAAGCAGTGCTGGTGTGAGGCTGGTCAGAGTGTGTCTGAGATAATTAGTTTGACTCTGATTGGTGTTTGGGGCAAGCAGTGAGGCTGGTCAGGAGGCTGATTGGTGTTTGGGAAGCAGAGGCTGGTCAGAGTGTCTGAGATAATTAGTTTGACTCTGATTGGTGTTTGGGCAGCAGTGCGGGTGTGAGGCTGGTCAGAGTGTGTCTGAGATAATTAGTTTGACTCTGATTGGTGTTTGGGAAGCAGTGCGGGTGTGAGGCTGGTCAGAGTGTGTCTGAGATAATTAGTTTGACTCTGATTGGTGTTTGGGAAGCAGTGCTGGTGTGAGGCTGGTCAGAGTGTGTCTGAGATAATTAGTTTGACTCTGATTGGTGTTTGGGAAGCAGTGCTGGTGTGAGGCTGGTCAGAGTGTGTCTGAGATAATTAGTTTGACTCTGATTGGTGTTTGGGAAGCAGTGCTGGATGTGAGGCTGGTCAGAGTGTGTCTGAGATAATTAGTTTGACTCTGATTGGTGTTTGGGAAGCAGTGCTGGGTGTGAGGCTGGTCAGAGTGTGTCTGAGATAATTACTTTGATTCTGATTGGTGTTTGGGAAGCAGTGCTGGTGTGAGGCTGGTCAGAGTGTGTCTGAGATAATTAGTTTGACTCTGATTGGTGTTTGGGAAGCAGTGCGGTGTGAGGCTGGTCAGAGTGTGTCTGAGATAATTAGTTTGACTCTGATTGGTGTTTGGGGAAGCAGTGCTGGTGTGAGGCTGGTCACAGTGTGTGTCTGAGATAATTAGTTTGACTCTGATTGGTGTTTGGGGAAGCAGTGCTGGTGTGAGGTCAGAGTGTGTCTGAGATAATTAGTTTGACTTCTGATTGGTGTTTGGGTCTGTGAGGCTGGTCATAATAATTAGTTTGACTCTGATTGGTGTTTGGGGAAGCAGTGCTGGTGTGAGGCTGGTCAGAGTGTGTCTGAGATAATTAGTTTGACTCTGATTGGTGTTTGGGAAGCAGTGCTGGTGTGAGGCTGGTCAGAGTGTGTCTGAGATAATTAGTTTGACTCTGATTGGTGTTTGGGAAGCAGTGCTGGTGTGAGGCTGGTCAGAGTGTGTCTGAGATAATTAGTTTGACTCTGATTGGTGTTTGGGAAGCACTGCTTGGTGTGAGGCTGGTCAGAGTGTGTCTGAGATAATTAGTTTGACTCTGATTGGTGTTTGGGAAGCAGTGCTGGTGTGAGGCTGGTCAGAGTGTGTCTGAGATAATTAGTTTGACTCTGATTGGTGTTTGGGAAGCAGTGCTGGTGTGAGGCTGGTCAGAGTGTGTCTGAGATAATTAGTTTGACTCTGATTGGTGTTTGGGAAGCAGTGCGGGTGTGGTGCTGGTCAGAGTGTGTCTGAGATAATTAGTTTGACTCTGATTGGTGTTTGGGAAGCAGTGCGGATGTGAGGCTGGTCAGAGTGTGTCTGAGATAATTAGTTTGACTCTGATTGGTGTTTGGGAAGCAGTGTTGGTGTGAGGCTGGTCAGAGTGTGTCTGAGATAATTAGTTTGACTCTGATTGGTGTTTGGGAAGCAGTGCGGATGTGAGGCTGGTCAGACTGTGTCTGAGATAATTAGTTTGACTCTGATTGGTGTTTGGGAAGCAGTGCGGATGTGAGGCTGGTCAGAGTGTGTCTGAGGATTGGTGATTGGTGTTTGGGAAGAGTGTGGTGTGAGGCTGGTCAGAGTGTGTCTGAGATAATTAGTTTGATTAGTTTGACTCTGATTGGTGTTTGGGGAAGCAGTGCTGATGTGAGGCTGGTCAGAGTGTGTCTGAGATAATTAGTTTGACTCTGATTGGTGTTTGGGAAGCAGTGCTGGTGTGAGGCTGGTCAGAGTGTGTCTGAGATAATTAGTTTGACTCTGATTGGTGTTTGGGAAGCAGTGCTGGTGTGAGGCTGGTCAGAGTGTGTCTGAGATAATTAGTTTGACTCTGATTGGTGTTTGGGAAGCAGTGCTGGTGTGAGGCTGGTCAGAGTGTGTCTGAGATAATTAGTTTGACTCTGATTGGTGTTTGGGAAGCAGTGCGGGTGTGAGGCTGGTCAGAGTGTGTCTGAGATAATTAGTTTGACTCTGATTGGTGTTTGGGAAGCAGTGTGGATGTGAGGCTGGTCAGAGTGTGTCTGAGATAATTAGTTTGACTCTGATTGGTGTTTGGGAAGCAGTGCTGGATGTGAGGCTGGTCAGACTGTGTCTGAGATAATTAGTTTGACTCTGATTGGTGTTTGGGAAGCAGAGGGTGTGAGGCTGGTCAGAGTGTGTCTGAGATAATTAGTTTGACTCTGATTGGTGTTTGGGGCAGCAGTGCTGGATGAGGCTGGTCAGGCTGGTCTGAGATAATTAGTTTGTGTCTGAGATAATTAGGCTTCAGACTGTCTGATTGGTTTGACTCTGTTGGTGTTTGGGAAGCAGTGGATGTGTGAGGCTGGTCACTCTGATTGGTGTTTGGGAAGCAGTGTGTCTGAGATAATTAGTTTGACTCTGATTGGTGTTTGGGAAGCAGTGCTGGTGTGAGGCTGGTCAGAGTGTGTCTGAGATAATTAGTTTGACTCTGATTGGTGTTTGGGAAGCAGTGCTGGTGTGAGGCTGGTCAGAGTGTGTCTGAGATAATTAGTTTGACTCTGATTGGTGTTTGGGAAGCAGTGCTGGTGTGAGGCTGGTCAGAGTGTGTCTGAGATAATTAGTTTGACTCTGATTGGTGTTTGGGAAGCAGTGCTGGTGTGAGGCTGGTCAGAGTGTGTCTGAGATAATTAGTTTGACTCTGATTGGTGTTTGGGAAGCAGTGCGGGTGTGAGGCTGGTCACAGAGGCTGAGGATAATTAGTTTGTCTCTGAATTGGTGTTTGGGGAAGCAGTTTGAGGGCTGGTCAGAGTGTGTCTGAGATAATTAGTTTGACTCTGATTGGTGTTTGGGGGGCAGCGGATGTGAGGCTGGTCAGAGTGTGTCTGAGATAATTAGTTTGACTCTGATTGGTGTTTGGGAAGCAGTGCGGGTGTGAGGCTGGTCAGAGTGTGTCTGAGATAATTAGTTTGACTCTGATTGGTGTTTGGGAAGCAGTGCTGGTGTGAGGCTGGTCAGGTGTCTGAGATAATTAGTTTGACTCTGATTGGTGTTTGGGGAAGCAGTCTGAGATGTGTCTGGAGATAATTAGTTTGACTCTGATTGGTGTTTGGGCAGCAGTGATGTGAGGCTGGTCACAGTGTGTCTGAGATAATTAGTTTGACTCTGATTGGTGTTTGGGGAAGCAGTGTGGTGTGAGGCTGGTCAGAGTGTGTCTGAGATAATTAGTTTGACTCTGATTGGTGTTTGGGCAGCAGTGCTGGTGTGAGGCTGGTCACAGTGTGTCTGAGATAATTAGTTTGACTCTGATTGGTGTTTGGGAAGCAGTGCGGATGTGAGGCTGGTCAGAGTGTGTCTGAGATAATTAGTTTGACTCTGATTGGTGTTTGGGAAGCAGTGCGGGATGTGAGGCTGGTCAGAGGTGTCTGAGATAATTAGTTTGACTCTTGATTGGTGTTTGGGAAGCAGTGCGGATGTGAGGCTGGTCAGAGTGTCTGAGATAATTAGTTTGACTCTGATTGGTGTTTGGGGAAGCAGTGCTGGTGTGAGGCTGGTCAGAGTGTGTCTGAGATAATTAGTTTGACTCTGATTGGTGTTTGGGGAAGCAGTGCGGGTGTGAGGCTGGTCAGAGTGTGTCTGAGATAATTAGTTTGACTCTGATTGGTGTTTGGGAAGCAGTGCTGGTGTGAGGCTGGTCAGAGTGTGTCTGAGATAATTAGTTTGACTCTGATTGGTGTTTGGGAAGCAGTGCTGGTGTGAGGCTGGTCAGAGTGTGTCTGAGATAATTAGTTTGACTCTGATTGGTGTTTGGGAAGCAGTGCTGGTGTGAGGCTGGTCAGAGTGTGTCTGAGATAATTAGTTTGACTCTGATTGGTGTTTGGGGAGCAGTGCTGGTGTGAGGCTGGTCAGAGTGTGTCTGAGATAATTAGTTTGACTCTGATTGGTGTTTGGGAAGCAGTGCTGGTGTGGGGCTGGTCAGAGTGTGTCTGAGATAATTAGTTTGACTCTGATTGGTGTTTGGGAAGCAGTGCTGGTGTGAGGCTGGTCAGAGTGTGTCTGAGATAATTAGTTTGACTCTGATTGGTGTTTGGGAAGCAGTGCTGAGAGGCTGGTCAGAGTGTGTCTGGAGATAATTAGTTTGACTCTGATTGGTGTTTGGGAAGCAGTGCTGGTGTGAGGCTGGTCAGAGTGTGTCTGAGATAATTAGTTTGACTCTGATTGGTGTTTGGGAAGCAGTGCTGGTGTGAGGCTGGTCAGAGTGTGTCTGAGATAATTAGTTTGACTCTGATTGGTGTTTGGGAAGCAGTGCGGGTGTGAGGCTGGTCAGAGTGTGTCTGAGATAATTAGTTTGACTCTGATTGGTGTTTGGGAAGCAGTGCAGGTGTGAGGCTGGTCACAGTGTGTCTGAGATAATTAGTTTGACTCTGATTGGTGTTTGGGAAGCAGTGCTGGTGGTCAGAGTGTCTGAGATAATTAGAGGTGTCTGGGATAATTAGTTTGACTCTGATTGGTGTTTGGGAAGCAATGGTGTGAGGCTGGTCAGAGTGTGTCTGAGATAATTAGTTTGACTCTGATTGGTGTTTGGGAAGCAGTGCTGGTGTGAGGCTGGTCAGAGTGTGTCTGAGATAATTAGTTTGACTCTGATTGGTGTTTGGGGAAGCAGTGCGGATGTGAGGCTGGTCAGAGTGTGTCTGAGATAATTAGTTTGACTCTGATTGGTGTTTGGGAAGCAGTGCATGTGAGGCTGGTGTGTGGCTGGTCAGAGTGTGTCTGAGATAATTAGTTTGACTCTGATTGGTGTTTGGGAAGCAGTGCTGGTGTGAGGCTGGTCAGAGTGTGTCTGAGATAATTAGTTTGACTCTGATTGGTGTTTGGGAAGCAGTGCTGGTGTGAGGCTGGTCAGAGTGTGTCTGAGATAATTAGTTTGACTCTGATTGGTGTTTGGGAAGCAGTGCTGGTGTGAGGCTGGTCAGAGTGTGTCTGAGATAATTAGTTTGACTCTGATTGGTGTTTGGGAAGCAGATAATTACTTTGACTCTGATTGGTGTTTGGGGAAGCAGGTGTGAGGCTGGTCAGAGTGTGTCTGAGATAATTAGTTTGACTCTGATTGGTGTTTGGGAAGCAGTGCTGGTGTGAGGCTGGTCAGAGTGTGTCTGAGATAATTACATTGACTCTGATTGGTGTTTGGAAGCAGTGTGGTGTGAGGCTGGTCAGAGTGTGTCTGAGATAATTAGTTTGACTCTGATTGGTGTTTGGGAAGCAGTGCGGGTGTGAGGCTGGTCAGAGTGTGTCTGAGATAATTAGTTTGACTCTGATTGGTGTTTGGGAAGCAGTGCGGGTGTGAGGCTGGTCACAGTGTGTCTGAGATAATTAGTTTGACTCTGATTGGTGTTTGGGAAGCAGTGCGGATGTGAGGCTGGTCAGAGTGTGTCTGAGATAATTAGTTTGACTCTGATTGGTGTTTGGGAAGCAGTGCTGGTGTGAGGCTGGTCAGAGTGTGTCTGAGATAATTAGTTTGACTCTGATTGGTGTTTGGGAAGCAGTTTGACTCTGATTGGTGTTTGAGGCTGGTCAGGTCAGTGTGTCTGAGATAATTAGTTTGACTCTGATTGGTGTTTGGGCTGCAGTGTGTCTGAGATGTGAGGATTGGTGGTGTGGGGCTGGTTAGAGTGTGTCTGAGATAATTAGTTTGACTCTGATTGGTGTTTGGGAAGCAGTGCAGGTGTGAGGCTGGTCAGAGTGTGTCTGAGATAATTAGTTTGACTCTGATTGGTGTTTGGGAAGCAGTGGATGGTGTGAGGCTGGTCAGAGTGTGTCTGAGATAATTAGTTTGACTCTGATTGGTGTTTGGGAAGCAGTGCGGGTGTGAGGCTGGTCAGAGTGTGTCTGAGATAATTAGTTTGACTCTGATTGGTGTTTGGGGACTCTGATTGGTGTTTGGGAAGCAGTGCGGATGTGAGGCTGGTCAGAGTGTGTCTGAGATAATTAGTTTGACTCTGATTGGTGTTTGGGATTGGTGTTTGGAGATAATTAGTTTGAGATTGGTGTTTGGGAAGCAGTGCGGATGTGAGGCTGGTCAGAGTGTGTCTGAGATAATTAGTTTGACTCTGATTGGTGTTTGGGGAAGCAGTGCGGTGTGAGGCTGGTCAGAGTGTGTCTGAGATAATTAGTTTGACTCTGACTGGTGATTGGTGTTTGTGGAGAAATTAGCATTGGTGTTTGGGAAGCAGTGCGGATGTGAGGCTGGTCAGAGTGTGTCTGAGATAATTAGTTTGACTCTGATTGGTGTTTGGGAAGCAGTGCTGAGGCTGGTGAGGCTGGTCAGAGTGTGTCTGAGATAATTAGTTTGACTCTGATTGGTGTTTGGGAAGCAGTGCTGGTGTGAGGCTGGTCAGAGTGTGTCTGAGATAATTAGTTTGACTCTGATTGGTGTTTGGGAAGCAGTGCGGGTGTGAGGCTGGTCAGAGTGTGTCTGAGATAATTAGTTTGACTCTGATTGGTGTTTGGGAAGCAGTGCTGGTGTGAGGCTGGTCAGAGTGTGTCTGAGATAATTAGTTTGACTCTGATTGGTGTTTGGGAAGCAGTGCTGGTGTGAGGCTGGTCAGAGTGTGTCTGAGATAATTAGTTTGACTCTGATTGGTGTTTTGGGAAGCAGTGCTGATGTGAGGCTGGTCAGAGTGTGTCTGAGATAATTAGTTTGACTCTGATTGGTGTTTGGGGAAGCAGTGCTGATGTGAGGCTGGTCAGAGTGTGTCTGAGATAATTAGTTTGACTCTGATTGGTGTTTGGGAAGCAGTGCTGGTCAGTGTGAGGCTGGTCAGGACTGTGTCTGGAGATAATTAGTTTGACTCTGATTGGTGTTTGGGAAGCAGTGCTGGTGTGAGGCTGGTCAGAGTGTGTCTGAGATAATTAGTTTGACTCTGATTGGTGTTTGGGAAGCAGTGCTGGGCTGGTCAGAGGTGGAGTTTGACTCTGATTGGTGTTTGGGAAGCAGTGCGGATGTCAGAGTGTGTCTGAGATAATTAGTTTGACTCTGATTGGTGTTTGGGAAGCAGTGCTGGTGTGAGGCTGGTCACAGTGTGTCTGAGATAATTAGTTTGACTCTGATTGGTGTTTGGGAAGCAGTGCTGGTGTGTGAGGCTGGTGTCAGAGATAATTAGTTTGTCTGATTGGTGTTTGGGGAGATAATTAATTAGTTTGACTCTGATTGGTGTTTTGGGAAGCAGTGCGGGTGTGAGGCTGGTCAGAGTGTGTCTGAGATAATTAGTTTGACTCTGATTGGTGTTTGGGGAAGCAGTGCTGGTGTGAGGCTGGTCAGAGTGTGTCTGAGATAATTAGTTTGACTCTGATTGGTGTTTGGGAAGCAGTGGGTGTGAGGCTGGTCAGAGTGTGTCTGAGATAATTAGTTTGACTCTGATTGGTGTTTGGGAAGCAGTGCTGGTGTGAGGCTGGTCAGAGTGTGTCTGAGATAATTAGTTTGACTCTGATTGGTGTTTGGGGAAGCAGTGCGGATGTGAGGCTGGTCAGAGGTGTCTGGTCACTCTGATTGGTGTTTGTCTCAGAGAGATAATTAGTTTGACTCTGATTGGTGTTTGGGAAGCAGTGCTGGATGTGAGGCTGGTCAGAGTGTGTCTGAGATAATTAGTTTGACTCTGATTGGTGTTTGGGAAGCAGTGCGGGTGTGAGGCTGGTCAGAGTGTGTCTGAGATAATTAGTTTGACTCTGATTGGTGTTTGGGAAGCAGTGCGGGTGTGAGGCTGGTCAGAGTGTGTCTGAGATAATGTTTGACTCTGATTGGTGTTTGGGGCAGTGCTGGATGTGGGCTGGTCAGAGTGTGTCTGAGATAATTAGTTTGACTCTGATTGGTGTTTGGGGAAGCAGTGCGGTGTGAGGCTGGTCAGAGTGTGTCTGAGATAATTAGTTTGACTCTGATTGGTGTTTGGGAAGCAGTGCTGATGTGAGGCTGGTCAGAGTGTGTCTGAGATAATTAGTTTGACTCTGATTGGTGTTTGGGAAGCAGTGCGGGTGAGGCTGGTCAGAGTGTGTCTGAGATAATTAGTTTGACTCTGATTGGTGTTTGGGAAGCAAAGCTGGTGTGAGGCTGGTCAGAGTGTGTCTGAGATAATTAGTTTGACTCTGATTGGTGTTTGGGAAGCAGTGCTGGTGTGAGGCTGGTCAGAGTGTGTCTGAGATAATTAGTTTGACTCTGATTGGTGTTTGGGGAAGCAGTGCGGTGTGAGGCTGGCTGGTCAGAGTGTGTCTGAGATAATTAGTTTGACTTTGATTGGTGTTTGGGAAGCAGTGTCTGGTGTGAGGCTGGTCACAGGCTGTGTCTGAGATAATTAGTTTGACTCTGATTGGTGTTTGGGAAGCAGTTGGTGGGGACGTGAGGAGGCTGGTCAGAGTGTGTCTGAGATAATTAGTTTGACTCTGATTGGTGTTTGGGAAGCAGTGCTGGTGTGAGGCTGGTCAGAGTGTGTCTGAGATAATTAGTTTGACTCTGATTGGTGTTTGGGGAAGCAGTGCTGTGTGAGGGCTGGTCACAGTGTGTCTGAGATAATTAGTTTGACTCTGATTGGTGTTTGGGAAGCAGTGCTGGTGTGAGGCTGGTCAGAGTGTGTCAGATAATTAGTTTGAGATTGTGTCTGGAGATAATTAGTTTAATTAGACTCTGATTGGTGTTTGGGGAGCAGTGCTGGTGTGAGGCTGGTCAGAGTGTGTCTGAGATAATTAGTTTGACTCTGATTGGTGTTTGGGAAGCAGTGCTGGTGTGAGGCTGGTCACAGAGTGTGTCTGAGATAATTAGTTTGACTCTGATTGGTGTTTGGGAAGCAGTGCGGGTGTGAGGCTGGTCAGAGTGTGTCTGAGATAATTAGTTTGACTCTGATTGGTGTTTGGGGAAGCAGTGCTGGTGTGAGGCTGGTCAGAGTGTGTCTGAGATAATTAGTTTGACTCTGATTGGTGTTTGGGGCAGCAGTGCTGGTGTGAGGCTGGTCAGAGTGTGTCTGGAGATAATTAGTTTGACTCTGATTGGTGTTTGGGAAGCAGTGCTGGTGTGAGGCTGGTCAGAGTGTGTCTGAGATAATTAGTTTGACTCTGATTGGTGTTTGGGAAGCAGTGTGATGTGAGGCTGGTCAGAGTGTGTCTGAGATAATTAGTTTGACTCTGATTGGTGTTTGGGAAGCAGTGCTGGTGTGAGGCTGGTCACAGTGTGTCTGAGATAATTAGTTTGACTCTGATTGGTGTTTGGGAAGCAGGGGCCCTTTGGGGTTTTTGGGAAAGTGTGTTGAGTTTAGGGGGTCTGATTGGTTTAATTGGTGTGGGGGGCAAGTGTGTTAGTTTAGTTTGTTTGATTTTGGGGTCTTTTGGGGGGGAGGGGTGCGGGTTTTAAAACCCCCGAGGTTTTTGGGAAAAATTTACGGGTGGTGTTTGGAAAATTTTTGATTGGTGGGGGAGGGGTGGACTGGTGGTTTTTGGGGAAAATTGTTTGCCTGTTGGTGTTTGGGAAATTGGGGGCTGGAAGGTGTTAGTTTAGTTTTCTGATTTTTTGGGGGGAAAAAGGGGTGGGGGCAGGGTTGAGTTTAGTTTGCTTTTTTTTGGGGCGAGGGGGGGGGGCGTGTGCTTAAAGTTTGTTTGATTTTGGGGAACGGGGTTGGGTGGCAGAGGGCGGGGAAAATTTTGCGGGTTGCGTAAAAAAAAGGGGAAGGGGGGTTTTTTGGGGAGAAATTGTTTGTCATTGGTTTTTGGGAAAGTGCGGATGGGTGGAGGTGCGGATTTAGTTTGGAGGGTTTTTTAAAAGAAAATTTGGGGGGCAATGGGGGAAAAAATTTTTTTGCTCAGGGTTTTTGGAAGGGTTTTGGGGGTTTTTGGGGAAAAGATTGAGGGGGTGGGGAAAAAAAAGGGTTGGGTGTTTTTTTGGGGAAAAGTTTGACGGGGTTTTTTTTTAAAAAGGGTGGGTTAAAATTTTTGGGGGAAATTGTTTTTGGTTGGGGGTTTGGAAAATGGGTTGGGGTTTTGCCGGGTTGGTTTAGGGGGTGGGGGGAATGGTTTGGATTTTTAGTTGGGGAAATTTTGAGGTGGAAGGGGCGAAAATTTTTTTTGGGGTTTTTGGGAAAATTTTTGGATTGATGGTTAGAAATTATTTTGAGGGTTTTTTGGGGAAAAAATTTTGGGGTGGTCGAGGGTCTGGAAAATTTTTTGACCTGAGGTGTTGGGGGAAAAAGGGTTTGACCGGTGGGTTTGGAAATTGTTTGGACCCTGGGGGGGGGAGTTTTGTGGGCCCCCGGTTTTGGGAAATTTGGTTTACCAGGTTTTTGGGGAAAAATTTGGGGGTTGGGGTTTTGGGAAATTAATGCTTTGGGTTTGGGGGAAATTTTTGACTGGTGGTTTTTTTTGGGGAAATTGTTGACCCTTTTTGGGTTTAAAGATTTTTTATTGTGGTGTTTGGGAAATTTTTGCCGGGTTGGGGTTGGGGTTTGGGGGTTGGGTGTTGAAAAATTTTTACGGGTGGGTTTTGGGAAGAAATTTGACGGGTGGGTTTTGGAAATTGGGTTTGATTGTTTGGTGTTTGGGGAAATTGGGGGGGGGGGGCTTGATTTGTTGGAAATTCTTTGACCTGTTGGTGTTTGGGGAAAGGGGGGGGGAAGGTTTTGGAGGTGGGGGAAAACTTATTGGTTTTTTGGGGGGATCTTGGGGGTGGAGGAAAGGGGTAAAGTTTCCCCGATTGTGTTGGGGGAAATTGGGTTTGGGGGGTCCG
>JAFJMP010000279.1:12500-17380 GCA_029692085.1 Gymnothorax javanicus | reverse complement strand
GCTGCCCTGATATAGCCCAAGTCCGACGCGGGTGACCAGTTGTACTGTGCAAAATTGTCTGCGGGTGACCAGTTGCTCGACCGCCGAAAACCGCGCACTGGCTGGGATTTAGGGGTGGGGGGCTTAAGTTTGGGCCCCCCCGGGTAAGCGGAGAGCCTGGTGATGCGAGGAAGGGTATGCTGGGTGGGGATGGGAGCCGGGCGAGCAGGACAGGGGGCCCCGGGAAGCGCGGAGGGGCAGCTGAGGGCTAGGGGCAGGGGCAGGGGCAGAGGCCTGGAGGCAGGGGCAGGCCCCGGGGCGAAGCGGCGGGCCGTGGGAGGGGTGGGGGGATGGTAGGGCCCGTGCCTGATAAGCCTTCGAAGACCAGCGGTAGGTTTAAGTTAGCTCTGGTTAAGCAGTGTAGGGACCGGAGTTCTGTTCGGCCTGCAGTTTCCTTTTGTGTTTGTGGCAGTTTTCTCTTCCCGTGCTTCCCTGATTTAACTACCTGTGGCCGCCCTCCATAGACCGGGTGGTAACAGCCCACCCGGAGGAGTGTGAGAGCGAGCTGGGCCCTCCCGGCCAAGCGGAGAACCTGGTCAGAGGGCAGAGGCCTGGGCCCGGGCCTAAAGGTCACGGCCACGACCCCAGGCCCAGCGGGGAGGCCCTGAGAGCTCGGGAGGTGGCGGACGGAGCCCGGAGCGTCGGGGAGGTGCCCGGGGAAAGACCGGGGAGGGAGCAGGCCCGACCCCGGAGAGGCGCGGGCGGAAGGGAAATGCGGCGGACAAAAGTCACGGACGGGCGGGTTCCTTCCGCTGGCGGCCCCGGCCTCTGCGGCACCGCAGCCCCCCAGGGGGCCTGCCCCCATCGGGCCCGCCCCCGAGACGCACGACCAGGCCGCGCTCGGGCCCGCCCGCCCGGGCAGGCCAGGGGCCGGAACGAAGTTCAAGGCCACGCCGCGAGCGAACGCCACCACGCCCGAGTGCAGACGGGCTTGGCCGAAGGGGCTCTGCCCCGCCTTTGCAACCCTCCAAACCCCGCCTCGATCGCCGCTGCAGAGCCGAAGTTATTAGCCAAAAAGCTTTCCCGCCCCCGAGTTTTGGCCCCCCCCGCCGCCCAGCCACCCCGGTGGGGGCTTTCTCCCGGTGACCCCAAAAGTCTCCCCGGGGCCAGGCTCGGGGTGGCGGGAAAGGGGTGAACCGCCTCACCCTTTTCAGCTGGCTGGTCGTAATGTTCTGGAGGGAAGCCAATTTAAAAGTGCGACTTTTTTTCCTTTCGCGTTCCCGCCGCGGTTGATCGGCTGCGCTTCAGAAAAATGACGATGTCCCGCTCTTCAGAAATTCGGCAAAGTCCAACGCGGGTGACCAGCGGGATTTAGGAACAAAAATGACAAAGTTCAACTTTCAGAAGGTCGGCGAAGTCCCGCTGCAGGTGAGCAGGCGAATCCATGAAATGAAATGACAAAGTCCAGCTTTGGAAAATTGTATGGGCAAAAAAAACGACAAAGCCCAGCTTTGGAAAATTTAGCTGAGTCCCGCTGGGGGTGAGCAGTTGTACTGTGCAAAATTGTCTCGGGCGACCAGTTGCTCGACCGCCCGAACCGCGCACTGGCTGGGATTTAGGGGTGGGGGGCTTAAGTTTGGGCCCCCCCGGGTAAGCGGAGAGCCTGGTGATGCGAGGAAAGGGTATGCTGGGTGGGGATGGGAGCCGGGCGAGCAGGTCAGGGGGCCCCGGGAAGCGCGGAGGGGCAGCTGAGGCCTAGGGGCAGGGGCAGGGGCAGAGGCCTGGAGGCAGGGGCAGGCCCCGGGCGGCGGGGGGCGGGGGAGGGGGGGGGGATGGTAGGGCCCCCCCAGGAGGAGCGGGAGAGCGAAGGGGCACCCCCGGCGAAGGAGGAGAGGCTGGTCAGAGGGCGGAGGGCTGGGCCCGGGCCTAAAGGTCACGGCCTCCGCCCCGGCCCAGCGGGGAGGCCCTGAGAGCAGGGGCGGGGGCGGGCTGTGCCCGGGGCGCGGAGGAGTTCCCCGGGAGGCGCGGGAGAGCTGGCCGGTGCCCAGGGGAGCCCCTGAGCCCGGGCGGCAGGCTGAGGGCTGGGCCCGGGCCTAAAGGTCAGGGAGAGATAGGGAGCGGGCAGAGTTTCCTGAGGGAGGGATGGAGGGTGGGAGGGAGGCAGGCAGGCAGGCAGGGAGTTCCTCTGGGAGTTAAAAAAGGAGACGAAGCGCTTGGCAATAAGAATGACGATGGTGGTAGTGCTAGGGAAAGAGAAAGGAGAGGTCCAGGGGAGTGGGAAGCGAAGGATCCAATAAAAAGCATCAGCAAACCCCAGTTTTACTGATATAGCCGGCGCCCTTCTCAGAGGCAGGGTGGCTTTACCACGGAAAGAAACAGCAGACGAGAAGCCTGGGACAAAGAATAAAAAGCAAACAACGAGCACAAAGATTCAGCCAGAAGGAACAAAGAGAAAAACGGGTGCACAAGTAATTGGACAGGCCTAAAAGTCAAAGGCCAGGCAGCATCCGCTAGTGCTGCCCCAGTCAGAAGGGGCTAAGATGGCGTTGGGAGTGGGTGACTGATAGTGCTGGGCGAAAAGATGCGCCTCCAGCTGAGTCTTAAAGCGTGTGAGGCTGGCGGATTCGGGGAGGCGCTGGGGTAGGTAAGGTGTTCCACAGCACGGGACCAATGGCAGTAGTTGACCCAGCTCCGAAAGCGGACCGTCGCGTACGGGCAACGGAGAGCAGACCAGTGTCAGAGGAACTGAGGGAGCCAACGGGCGCGTGAAAATGGAGCGGTGAGCCCCGGCGGCAGGCGGAGGGCTGGGCCCGGGCCTAAAGGTCACGGCCTCCGCCCCGGCCCAGCGGGGAGGCCCTGAGAGCTGGGGCGGGGGCGGGCTGTGCCCGGGGCGCGGAGGAGGTCCCCGGGGAGGCGCGGGAGAGCTGGCCGGTGCCCCCGGCGGAGCCCTGAGCCCGGGCGGCAGGCTGAGGGCTGGGCCCGGGCCTAAAGGTCAGGGAGAGATAGGGAGCAGGCAGAGTTTCCTGAGAGAGGGTGGGAGGGAGGCAGGCAGGCAGGGAGTTCCTCTGGGAGTTAAAAAAGGAGACGAAGCGCTTGGCAATAAGAATGACGATGGTGGTAGTGGTAGGGAAAGAGAAAGGAGAGGGCCAGGGGAGTGGGGAGCGAAGGATCCAATAAAAAGCATCAGCAGTCCCGAGTTTTACTGATATAGCCGGCGCCTTTCTCTGAGGCAGGGTGGCTTTACCACGGAAAGAAACAGCAGACGCAGAAGCCTGGGACAAAGAATAAAAAGCAGACAACGAGCACAAAGATTCAGCCAGATGGAACAAAGAGAAAAACGGGTGCACAAGTAATTGGACAGGCCAAAAAGTCAATGGCCAGGCAGCATCCGCTAGTGCTGCCCCAGTCAGAAGGGGCCAAGATGGCGTTGGGAGTGGGTGACTGATAGTGCTGGGCGAAAAGATGCGTCTCCAGCTGAGTCTTAAAGCGTGTGAGGCTGGCGGATTCGGGGAGGCGCTGGGGTAGGTAAGCTGTTCCACAGCACGGGACCAATGGCAGTAGTTGACCCAGCTCCGAAAGCGGACCGTCAGCAGACGGGGCAACGGAGAGCAGACCAGTGTCAGAGGAACTGAGGGAGCCAACGGGCGCGAAAATGGAGCGGGAGCCCGGGCGGCAGGCGGAGGGCTGGGCCCGGCCCAAAGGTCCTGGCCTCCGCCCCGGCCCAGCGGGGAGGCCCTGAGAGCTGGGGCGGGGGCGGGCTGTGCCCGGGGCGCGGAGGAGGTCCCAGGGGAGGCGCGGGAGAGCTGGCCGGTGCCCCCGGCGGAGCCCTGAGCCCGGGCGGAAGGCTGAGGGCTGGGCCCGGGCCTAAAGGTCAGGGAGAGATAGGGAGCGGGCAGAGTTTCCTGAGGGAGGGTGGGAGGGAGGCAGGCAGGCAGTGAGTTCCTCTGGGAGTTAAAAAAAAGCAGACGAAGCGCTTGGCAATAAGAATGACGATGGTGGTAGTGGTAGGGAAAGAGAAAGGAGAGGTCCAGGGGAGTGGGAAGCGAAGGATCCAATAAAAAGCATCAGCAATCCCCAATTTTACTGATATAGCCGGCGCCCTTCTCAGAGGCAGGGTGGCTTTACCACGGAAAGAAACAGCAGACGAGAAGCCTGGGACAAAGAATAAAAAGCAGACAACGAGCAGAAAGATTCAGCCAGATGGAACAAAGAGAAAAACGGGTGCACAAGTAATTGGACAGGCCTAAAAGTCAATGGCCAGGCAGCATCCGCTAGTGCTGCCCCAGTCAGAAGGGGCTAAGATGGCGTTGGGAGTGGGTGACTGATAGTGCTGGGCGAAAAGATGCGTCTCCAGCTGAGTCTTAAACCGTGTGAGGCTGGCGGATTCGGGGAGGCGCTGGGGTAGGTAAGGTGTTCCACAGCACGGGACCAATGGCAGTAGTTGACCCAGCTCCGAAAGCGGACCGTCGCGTACGGGCACCGGAGAGCAGACCAGTGTCAGAGGAACTGAGGGAGCCAACGGGCGCGTGAAAATGGAGCGGTGAGCCCGGGCGGCAGGCGGAGGGCTGGGCCCGGGCCCGAAGGTCACGGCCTCCACCCCCGGCCCAGCGCGGGGCCCTGAGAGCTCGGGAGGGGGGCTGTGCCCCCGGGCCTGGAGGAGGTCTCCGGGGAGGCGCGGGAGAGCTTGCCGGTCCCCCCGGCGGAGCCCTGAGCCCGGGCGGCAGGCTGGGGCCTGGGCCCAGGCCTAAAGGTCACGGCCTCCACCCCCGGCCCAGCGCGGGGCCCTGAGAGCTCGGGAGGGGGCGGGCTGTGCCCGGGGCCTGGAGGAGGTCTCCGGGGAGGCGCGGGAGAGCTGGCCGGTCTCCCCGGCGGGGCCCTGAGCCCGGGCGTCAGGCTGAGGG
>JAFJMP010000278.1:0-17452 GCA_029692085.1 Gymnothorax javanicus | reverse complement strand
AGCAGAAAATTTCATCAATCAAACAATGATGTCCAAAAAAAATCAGACAATTCCTGAAAATTTTGATCCCCCGGGGGCTTACCGCTTGGTGAAAAAAAAAACCCCCGTCCCCTTTGTCGAGGCGGGCAAGCCAGTAAAAAACGGTTGATTCTGGGAAAAGACCAAAAAAAGGGCTTGGCCGGCCTCAGTTAAAACAAATTGGGCTCGGGAAACTTTTTATAATTGCTTTTTTTGCACGGGCATTTAAAATTATAATCAGCCATTACAAATTTCCTATTTTTTTAAACGCCGCCGCCCAAAAATATCGGAAGAATTTTCTTCGTTTATAATGTCCCAATATAAGGGGGGAGAACATACTGTCAAGGGGAGCCCCATGATTAAAATTGTGGATTGCCTTGGGGGAAAGCAAAAAATCGCCGGGTTTCGGCAAAATAAGGGATGCAACAGGGAAAACATGGGCCCAAAAAATTCAAAAAAAAAAACCCAAAGCAAAAAATCTGGGTGGTTTTGGGGGAAAAGGCTTTAAAATTTTTTGATTTTGAAATCCCCCCTTTTAAAAGGGGATTTTTGATGGAAAAAAAACCCCCAATCCCTAAAAAGTTTTTAAAATGACCCTGTATCATCTCCTGGTTTGACTTTTTTGATTTGGCTCTTCTGCTCGCATGATCCAAAAACCCCCGCTTTGATCTTCTTTCAAAATTTAAAAAATTCTCCTCTTCACACTATTTAGGATGTATTGCATTGTCTTTTCGTGGAAAATTTTGACGGGGAACTTTAAAGGATAAACACCGGATCAGGATGGTTATCTAAATAAACACTTCCGTTTTTTCAGCCAGATCGATCACAGGGGGAATCTGGGTTTGGAATTTCTAAAATCGGTAAAAAAATCCTTGAATCAAACCAAACTTCTGCCCCGAATCTTCCCCCTCTGTTCTGTACTCAGGAAAGCGGGTTAATAAGAGGGGGATTTTAACCCATCCCAAAATAGTGTAAAAATATTTTTAAAAAAAACCAAAAAAAATATCCCCTTTTCAAGCTTGGGGCAAAACAGGTGAAATTCTCTACAAAGAAAAATAGATTTTTGAGTCTCATTAAGATTAATACTTTTTAAAGGCAATGATGCAAAAATAAAATGCCTCAAAAACGGGAAAATTTTATATCTTGCATTGTGCAGTATTTAAATTTTCATTTTTTTCCCCAATAAATTCTCATATTTTGGGCTAAATGAGGGGTGCCATTAGTTTTAAACACTTTAAATGGAAAACCCAAACACAAAAAAAAAATATTCAAAATGGCCATTTTTAAAAAATTTTTTAGCACCCCCTTTTATTCAGGTTCCATTACCGCGGGTTTTTTCCCCCGTGTTCACATCAGAATGGGGGGGCCCTGAAATCAAATCTTAAAACAAGTCTAAAAAAAATAAAAGCGCCCTTTTTTTCGATCAATCTTTGGGTATAATAAGCAATATACCAACCCAAAAACAAATCAAAAAAATCTGCCCGGGGTTAAAACCCCGAAATCTCGATCTCAAATCTCAAATGTCATTGTCAATGCCCCCTGGTCATAAATCAGTTAATTTTTTTTCTGCATGAGAAAACCCGAACAGGCATAAGTATTTGACCTCAGTGATGGATGGTTTGGTTTCCACCCCGATGACATCGTTCTCCCGCCCCTCGGTATCTCAGACGTCTCTCAGATCCATCAGTCAGGGGGCCCAGCACAAAACTAATGGAAGTACCCCCTTTCTCCGGGCTCAAGGTGACCTAGCAAGTTCACCAAATTTCAGCAAGTCAAGGCGTTCCCCGACTTAAAGCCTCTCTTGGGGAAAACCCAAGTACTTGGGAAATTTTTTCCCTCTCGTTTTCAAGAAAACATTTTAAGCTTCCAACTTTTGAAAAATGCTTTTCAACGGACTTTTTGCCTATCTTCTGGAAATTTTTGTTCCCCCCCTCGCAAAATTTCCATCGAAAGCCCTTAAAATATTTTTCTTTTTTTGGTTGTATGGTTAAAAGGGTTTTAAAAAAATCTTTGCCCAAAAGCTAGGTATTTCCCTGTAATATCCCCCAAATGCCAAAATTTTATGTCCATTTTATCTCCTAACAACAACTTACCATCAAAACAGGTAAACAGTCTCATCCTCCATATAGGCCTCACTTCCCCCTCCCTTTTGGCAAAGTTATTGGGTTAATATTCTTTCTCCCCTTTTTTTAAATACCCCCCCGCACATCACCCCACCATGTTTTCTTGGGGGCCTTCGGGGGGGCAACAGCAAAACGTAATAAAAATCGCTGTTGCTCGGGGGTGTATATCACCCGGGAGCCCATATCCCAGGGGGCAAACTATGGGCTCGTCCGGGGCACGTAAGCGTCAGTCTCCTTCATTTATAGGGGGCAGGCGGGGGAAATAAAAAACTCCTTTTCCCCCTCCCCCTTAACCCCCAAAATGGCCTGCAGGAATCCTTCCCGCCCTTTAACCCGGATCAAAATAAAACTTTAAAATGCATCATTACAGTTTTTGTACATCCCAAAGACCATTTCCTAAGGGAGAGCAGGTTCCTTTTCCTTTAAAACTTCCCAAAAAAATTAAGATTTTTTTGCCCAAAAAAAGAGATTAACAAACCCGGATGGTTTGTTTGGGAAAAAATGAAAAAGACATATAACATAAAAGACGGATGGACCAAATACTAAAAAGGCCTGCGGGGTTTGCCACTTGGTTCCTCTGACATTAACATAACCTTCTTAAAACAGAGATGGAGATTTCCCTGGAATGCAACGAAAGGAAGGTTCTTTTTTTTGCCCAACCAAGTTAGAGGCGGTTGCTGATTAAAAAATCGCGACTCCCGGGATAGGGGCCCTTCAGGGAAAAGGCTAAGGACCCATCATGGGAATTTAAAAAAATCCCCCTCTAGTCCCAAAACCCCTAGCTCTGCCCTCTTTTTTCCCAAAAGGACATCTGGGAGTACTACCTTTACATTTTTTGGGTTTAAAAAATTTTTTTCTAGAAAAAATCTCCTCTCATGGCTTGTTGTTGGGTTTCATCTGAATGTTTTTTATGTCCCTTTGTATATGTATATTTGGTTTTAACAAGCCCTTTATTGGCTTTAAATATTTGATTCCCAAATTTTTTCATTTTCACATTGCCCTTACCCCGGGTTTTTAAAAAAAAAAAGGGGTTATTGCTCACAAAATTTGAAACCCTCCTACATTGTGCAAATACTTGTGGAAATACTATGCAGGGGACATGATGAAAATGGCCATGTTAGTCTTGGAAATAAAATAAAATTGGGAAAGTGCCTCTTGAAGTACAAAAGAGCAACCGAAACTCTCTTACGTTTAAAACCATTCTGTGCTCTGGGAGTAACAGCAGAGGATAGAAACAAGGGTACAGAAATGCAGAGTCTGAATAGGTTTTAAAAGGCCCAATTTTCAAAAACTTCCATCTACATAAGCTAGTTTTCATGCCTCCCGATAATGGGACTGAGCCATGGCTGCTTTTCAAATTGCAGTGCCTGGCCAGAATTTGACAAAAACATATTCCAACAAATTGCTTATTCTGACCACAGAATCATTCCCACAATATTTTAAGTTGTTTGTCATATCATTGAAAATTCTGGAGTTCTTGTGAAAAAAAAAGGCAACTGCATGACTATTTGTCACAATATCAAATTTTTTGTTTTTGTTACATTGCATAAAACACTCACACAACATGATGCAATCTCTCACCACAGCAGTTACATTGCATCGCCACAACACACACACACAAAAATATGAAGTCCTCAAACAATCAGGGCAATAAATCCTTCACTGAGAGAGAAATCCATCCATTTCAGCTGCTCCCAGGCCCATCAATGTTGAATACTAATTAGGGGCAACAAACTTTCCTGCATAGGAAGCTGCTTACACGATTAGGAAAGCTGCATAATGCATGTCTGATGAAAATGGGCTAAAAGAGTGGCAATCAAAGACAGGTACAAGCCTTGTTCAGGAAAGGCGTAAATGGGAAAATGTTATAGTGCTGATGAGCAGGGGGTGGATAAGTACTGACAGGGGCTTAGTGCTCAGTATTTTCGAAAACTCCACAAACTGTGGTGGGGCAAAAACCCCCTCGAATCACTGTCTTTTCTTCCAAGGGTAAACTCAGCTCAAGGACAAAATTCCCCAGAACCTTAATGCTTGTGTTGATCTGATGAAAGGAACATGCATTATCCCCATGATAAGATTTATGTTTGGGGTAAATCCTCGGCGCTTTGCTGAAAGTCTGAAATCTTTCAGCCATCTGTATGAAAGATGCGGGGCTTTATAGGCAAAGCCTGGCTTCTTTTGAGACAAGGTCTCAGTCCAAGGGTGATAAGAATCTCATGCACTGAAAAATACTCATTGCATTTCAACTGAACAAAGTGAACCAAATGCGCGTAAATTTAAATTTCCAGCCCAATAAAACCCGGCAGAGTTGCGACAGGAAGCAAAACAATGCCATAAACTCGAATCCGAGACCCGAAATTCATCATTACATTAGCATGGGGTGACAGAAATGACATGTAAACAGGCCAGAAAGCAGAAAAACAAAGTAACAAAAAACTAGATCAGTGGTTTTTAAACTTTTTGTGCCCAATACACCAAGGGTGACCGACATCTCATCTCTCACCTGCATTCATATCTTGCAAAATTACTCTATAAATATGTTCTCCCTTACCATTCTGATATATTTATTTTATTTACTAATGCAAAATTAAATTTGCAAACTTTCTATACTCGAAATATTAATAGAAAAACAATTCAAGGGTTCACTTTGTAAAATTACATTAAAGCAACAATACCCCTTCAAACCAGCAGGTTTTCAAAATTAATCTCGTAATTTTGATTAGTGTCGATTCTCAATTTATCGGAAAGCAAAACACAATTAGAAACACTTATTTTAAAATAAAATCAATGTAAACTTCTTGTCTTTTTGTCCAACAATTGCAAACCCATTCCTTCTTACATTTGCATTTAAAAAAATTGTAACTTACTGAGCTGGGGATAAATATTGCCCCAATCAGAAATAAATTTAAAAATAACTATAGTAATTAAACTGACACCTTATTGTCATAACATATATTTTAGGGCTCTCTGGATGTCACTGAAATTTAACACTTATAAATGGCTACTTTGCTTCGCTTGATCATGCCAATGAAAACAAGATAGTATGCATTGCTGGCAATGATAAAATGATTGTGAAAGATGTGAAAATGAGGGCACATAATATTGTTAAGCATTCACAAGTATCAACTTAACATGCAAGCTCTCATGGTGTTGTCTGAAGGTCCCAAAACTTCCTATTTTTTTGCAGAAAAAAGAGGAAAAGCATCAAAGGTTCTAGGCTTCAATTGACATGTTATGTTAAATAAGCTACCTACCGGGATCCATTAATGACATGGTCTGCACCAAGAGATCCTGGGGGAAGGGGGAAATTGGGAAAGAGTTAATTAATTTAAAGGAACGTGTTAAACTTGTGGGCATGAACCAACTAAATCTGGATGATTTATAGCCATCTCATGGCCACAAAATTTTATACTTTTCTATTCTCATTTTCACTGCCCTTGATCTGCTCAATGATAATGCATACAGTACCTTTAGGAGTAGCGGATCACTTTCTGATGTATGCTAATTGCATGAATTCTATTCAGAACTAAAAGACAAATAGTATTGTTTTAAAGCTTCTTTCCCTCTTTGCAGCAAAAACCAACACGTAGTGAGCAGTCTTTCATATTTCAGGGGGAATAGTTTCCTGTCAAGCTACCATTTAAGCTGTTTTGGATCAAATTTGTATTTTCGATCACCCATCTGGAAGCAAATTTCATCCACTAAACTTGGGCCCAAAAAAGGGTTGTATAAAAATCACATATTTATGATTTCAGAAATGATTGATACAGACAAAAATCACATTTTGTTTGGTTTTTATTTGATTTGTTTATACCACCAAATTCAAATGATGCTACTAAACAGGAAAATCAGATGAAAATCACAAAACGTGGAACTCCTTCCATAATTAGGTTTGTGCGACAATAGAAAATTTATCATTGATCACAACCCACAAAGTACATTTTCATCGTGCTAATGACAGTGTAAGTATTTTCTGTAAAATACCATGGCGAACGTTGTTAATTTTATTTAATAACAACTGAAATGAAACCAACTATAAGTTAAAGTAAATATTTAAATGTGTGCTCATGCACTGGTCCCCAATACATGCATAAACAAAATAAACAAACTTAAAATAGAAGCAGAAAATAAAATTAGCGGGAAGACACCAAGCAGGTGAAAAAAAAGGCAGGGGGCTAATCAAAGAAACAAAAGGTGAGACACAATGGAATAGAGCACAAGTGGGCTTGCTACAATGGGTAACAATCAAGAAAACAGCATGGAGGGAAATGAAGGAACATGAAACAGACAGAACCAAATGAAATAAACACAACAATGAGGAATATAAATAAATACAGGATATGAACAAAATAAAACTTAAAACAACAGACGAAAGCAAACTAACACTTGAAACTTTTCTTGGGGAGGGGGCCCTCACAAATTACCACACATTTCCCGGAGACTTGTGGTATGCAGGATTTTGTGCCCATTACATCCCCATCATTTTCTTAACAATTCCTGTAATTATTTCCCAGATAATGGGTTTGTTCTCATTAAGGTCCCAAAAAGTGTATTTTAAAAAAGAGCATGACAAGTGTATCAGTTGTACTATATTGCGCCCCTACCTGAACAGTGTGCCTCTGTTCTCAGATCAGACAGGCACCTGACCTGCCAGCTAGGCCCCGTGGGGCATTTATCTCCACTCAAGACACATTTATAAACCATGGACTTGACAAGTATTTTTTCCTAATGATGGTCTTGCATGCCTTATACCAATGCAAGTCAATGTGCAGAAAATACAACAGAACAAACATCTGTTTCTCTTGTCCCTCTCTGATTTATGAGGTGGCATGAATACTCCCTTTAATTTTCATCATTTGAAATACTTTTCTAAAAGATGGGCATTTCTGTGCCAACAGTAAATTTCACCTTCAGGGAAAGAATGCTTTCCTCCAGTTAAATTCATATACATTGACGTCTAGATTAATTTTTCCATCAAAAACAAATTAAAGTGGATGATTAATCAATCAAATTTGCAGCTTTTAAATTTTCAAATTAATTGCAGCATTACTTGTTCTGCTGGGATTACTATGACTCAGTTTGCTCCACAGGTTGATAACATTGACCAGTTCTATGCAGGGGACCTTTGAAAGCAGAAAAGTTACTTCCCCCGGGGGTTTTGGGCACTTTGATCCTGCTATATGACCTTGTTATTAAGTTTCTGAAAATAGTAGCAACTGCTAAAACCTGTAATCTAAAGCAAATTGACCCTCCACTTTGAACAAGTCTGCAAATTTCATGATAACTGAATTTGTCAGCCATGTTTGTATGATGAGGATTTATTTTAAACGAAAATGATCTCCTCTCTTTACAAGACCAAAAGCCCGTATGGTCAGTTCATTAGATCGAGCAAAGTTTAGATGTCTAAAGATGATTTAAGATGTAGAATCTTATTTGGGGCCCAAAACTATTTCTCTTAAGAGGACTGCAAAGCTTTCAGTACAGGGTGGGAAGCAAAATTAGCAAAATAAATCACCATCCTAGATTGTATATTATTCTCAACTGGCATGTGTATTGGAAAAAGAGATTAGACTCAGATTACAGCTTATAGTCTTTGCTTTTTCAAATAACAGGTGCACAATTCAGGAGTGGTTGTGGGTTGTTTGCTTTAAATGTCAGTGCAAGTTTTGCTTCCCACCCTGTAAAGCATGCAATCATGAGGCCAAAAGGGATAAATATTGACATAGCACTAGATGTTTGATGCATCAAAATCATGTCTACATTGATAAGCAAAACTGCATTGCTCAGCAATCAAATGACCATCTGAGATGGAAACCCCAGATGTTGACTAAAAACCCATTTTTAACTGTAAACAAATCAAGAACACTCTAGCATAAGGTTGGTGTAAAAATTTTTGTAGGGAAGGGTAGGGATTGTCCCACCAATATTTAGCTGCTACTACTGTTAATTGTCCCTACTAATAATTATCTAGTGTCTGGTCACTTTTTTTTGGGAAAAAGGGTTAAATGTTATGGTTATGAGTCCCGCCCTTGAGCCAAATGTGGCCTTTGGATTAGATCCACCTATAGGTATAGATTTTGATAGCAATGGTGGGATATGTCCAAACAACTTCAGACATGCAAGAATATCCGACTTTTTGTCAATGGGGAAGTTGAAAAAGGAGTCGTTCATTAACATTCTCCAGTCCAATCGACTGTTTGCAGCTTTGTCCCAAACCATAAACAGCCAATGGTCCAATCTGAAGAGTTTATCTCTGCTCCAATGCATCACGTTCTTTCAAGAAAACAATACGACATGAAGATGCTAATAGACATGATTACCAACTGGCTAGCCAATGTAGCTATATGGCTATCATCTCAATTGGTTTCAATGCCCATTTTACTAGAAATAGTAGGTTTCAGTTGTGCGGAGAGTGGCGCTACGAAACTAATATACACAACCGATAATTAATAAATATATTATGTCTGAAGCAGGGCTTCAGACACACACAAAAAGGTAACACAAAGGAATAACAATCCCCAAATATACAAGGGTTTTAACTAGACTATCAGTCTATAAGTTACAATAAGGGCTGGGAGACCACGCTGTCTCCTCAGGAATGCTATAGAAAAAATTTCGAAGGAGAATAGGAACAGAGGGTATATATGGGCAATTGCATAATTGATTAACTACACAGATGGAGTAATTGTAGTGCTGAAGCGAAGCAGGCCGGTAATTAGTGCTCTGGTTTATGCGGACCGTTGGGTGAGGCATGACACAAACTCAGAATGCTGCATATAAAGTAAAAAGCTACAGTACTGTGCAAAAGTCTGTGGCACCATAGATTTTTAATTTGATGTTGGATGTCTCTTTTGTTTTCATAATAGTGGTGCTGTGGATTAAAAAGCATTTTTTAAGCATCAAATGCTCATTAACAAGAAAAAAATCTGACAAAAGAACTGTATTTCACTAAATAGACTTGGTACAAATAATATGCCATGGCAGAGCCCTGATCCCTACATCATCAAGGCTTTTGTGGGAATATGGGGGAGACAGCATAAGTGACCCTATAATCCTGTGCAGAGGGGTCAAACTGGTTCATATAGGGCCGAGGGCTGTGGTTTTTTAATCCAACCAAGTATGCACATTATACAATAATTTAATCAACTAATCTCAGCTTGCACAGTTTATTAGTTTATCAGGTGTGCTTCTCTTGGTTGGAATGAAACCTGCAGCCCTTGGCCCTTCTGGGCCAGTTTGCACCCTGCTGTGGAGGAACTGGGATATTTCCCAAAGTGCTTGGAATAACCGAAAAGTCAATAAAATCACTAAGCTGAGTCTGAAATCACTCACTCATTCCTATTCCTACTCAATATAAAGGGGGGTCGTATGTAGGTGACTATATAGTGAGCTCTTCCCGGGCCTTTTCCAGGCTCGTTTTGTGGCTGTTAAATCAGCTGTCACAAAAATTTAAAACGTACCTGTTCAACTTCAGCTGAAGGATTTGGACATATTTTTGTAATAAACAATGGAGTATATTTCGCCAAGTTTGTGTTTACCATTATCGTTAAATAATAAAATTTCCTTAGATTTTAATATCATCTTATATTTTTTCTTTTAACTCATCATTATTCATTTAATTGTACCTAAATGTTCGTTTGAAATCTTTATCTCATCTTTCGTTACATACTGTCCTACTGAAATATCCTTTTAAACAACGGGTCTCCTGCTGAGTTGGTTTCCCAATTAAAAAAAAAAACATTTTCTGAAGTTGAATAAATGTCTCGTGTCTGTTTTCACGAAATAAAATAAACCAAACTCCGTTGATAAACGCAGCTCTTTCGGAGCTTTTGGTTTATGCACAGGGCATGATGGGAATAGTGGGTTAGTGACCATCGGATGTTCCGGATTTTTGCGAAAGGGTTATGGGATTAATGAGTTCACTTATGGGGATAATAATTCTTACAAATAATTCGGACAGCACTCAAAATGGGAAACCCACTATATATGCACTATATAGTGAGTAGTGAGCGATTTAACACAGCCTAAAAAATGAAAAAGCAAGGTAGCACTATAATTTGAATGTCACGGATGATGATGACACTGCTGCCTGCTCACAGAGATCAAGGGCAAAAATCATCAAAGGCATCATCTCAGAAGACAACATTTCTTTAAAGTGCACCGGCAGCGACTGCAAAGTCAAGGTTTACTCACAGCCCACCTAATTAAATATATACATTTACTCATCCACACATTGCAGCACTAGACAATTCGATCTTCCTCTCTGAAGATCAGCGGCCATGTTCTCAAATCCCACCTTGATCAGGTTCATAATTCCAAAGAAAATACATTCAGCATGATAACAGAAGGCAAAGATTCAAATCAATACCATCTTTAAGTTTTTTTACGAGAAAATATCAATGATCCCCCCTCCCCCAAAATCTCTCAACAAATGCAACACAAAATATTCTCAATCGCTGTACTTGGGGGGGGCGGACACAATATAGACAGGGTTCTTTTGTTTTTGTTTTTGGTTTGTTTGTTTATTCATTTTTTGTACCAAAGTAATTATACTCCTCCTGGCTTAGCAACATTTAAAATGTAAATTTCAAATTTGCATCTCTATTCAATAATAGTGATATCAAAATTCACAAATGGTCACAAACCCTTCCCAATAACACAAAAATTTCACAGCCTGCTGATCCATAAATTTATTAGTAAAAAAAAAGATGCTGCCGTCTAGATTGCTAATCTCAATCACAGCTATTGATCATGGGCCGTATTATCAACTAAAAAGAAATGAATTGATTAATTCTTCAACAACACTTTCAGCCTATCTTATCATACAATTCATTCATGCCAATGGACAATTTAAGTCTCAATTAGCCTTCCATGCCATGCCTTTGGAGAGAAACCCCACGAACACAGGGAGAAAGTGCAAACTCCTGCAGAAAAGGCCCAGCTGAATTCAAACCCCAACCTTGTTATGAGGCAGCAGTGCTACCCACTGTACTACATGACTTTAAACACTGAAAATTGAAAAAATAAACAGGCACATGCAGTCCATAGGCCCATATTCATAAAGCCCCCCAAAAGCAGGAGTCCTGATCTTAGACCAGTTATCTGCCCCCAGTATATCTATTGAAACAGAACTGATCCTAGATCCAGTACACTCACTCATGGAAGTTTCCAGTGATTGGGGCCCAAATCTGCACCGGACACTGAGGAAAAGGCCCATTGGCTGTTGCCATTACATCAGGATCATTCTAATTTTATCAGAGAAAAAAAAATTAACTCAAAGAAAACTTTCACAAGAAACCCCTGTTCCTTTTTAATTTGAGCTGTTTACTCATTAAGCCATTTCTAATGTTTTTTGTTTTAATTAAATATATGGGCTGAACAAACCTATCCCAAAGGGAATGAATTAGTCGTTTTCACCTCGAAGATCACAGGAGAGCAGACCTTTTCCCATTTGAAGAAAAGTCTGTGGCAAAAACCACCGACTTTGTTGAGTTATATGCCATTTCTTGTTGTAAACTCACCCCAGGAAGAATCATCTCAGCGTTTGTTTCTATAATCAAGGGAGCCATTCTTCAGACAGCAGTTCAATCCTTCTTCTGCCATATTGATTAACTGCCAGTTTCTCTAAACCCACCCGACAGAGATACCATCACTTTCACCTGTCACAGCCCTGAGCTTTACCTCAGTGTTTCTCCACGAAACTCATCTCCACCTGACACTGCAGCGATTACACAACACACACATTAACTTCAAGGAACATTCCCGAGGACAAACCAGTCCTACTTCCCAGCAGATAGTGCCTAACTGTATACAAAGACTTGTTGTTGATGTTTCTGCAGACATTTGGTGTGCTTGGGTTCGGCACCATCTCAGGCACGACCTCTAGCACTTCAGCGACCCCTAAACAGATGAGCTTTTTTAAAGATTAACCACCTGGGGAACAGGGCAATTTTGATGTTTTTTTTCAAAATTTCGCATGATTTTTTCTGATCGTTCCATGACAATTTCAACACAACATATCATGACCGAAAGGAATTCGGCGGGGAGAAGCGAAATCGCTTGTCAAGTCCCTTTAACTCCCCAGAAAAACAGTTTGATTATGGTTAAGATATCATCAAAGATTTATAAATCACAGCAAGAGCTGAGTGTCCATTTTACACTACGTTTTTAAGCGTCACAACATAAGATCATAGAAAGTTTGAACATCATGAAAATTTTAATCACAATATAGCTGAGTGTCTATAAACAACCCCTATTGTTTATACCCCGTATAGTTCCGTTTAATTTATCAATGCCCATTTTTGTTGGATAAGTTTATAGTTATTAAACATGCACATTTCAAAAGATACTTAAAGTCCTTCAGATTGTCTGCCATTTCTAATATTGTCTTCAAGTATGTTCCATGCACTTGTCCAGCCACAGATAGAGTGCTCACTCCTCATCGATTTGACCCTTCTCGTTTGCAACAACATTCTGCCTCTTAGGTCCTTGACCACATTCACGCTGGAGAAATAGGCATTTGTATATTTCTAGGCAATTCTTTGTAATTATCCCTAAATATACAATTTGCAAGAGTTGATTTTATTATATCCTGCAATTTAAACTTTGCCTTAATAAACAAATGCGTTTGTATGAGTTCCATAGGGAGCGTTATGAATAATTCTAAGGGCCTTTTTGGAGTTTAAACAATGATTCTATTGTATTATTATAAAGTGTGTCCCCATACTTCAGGCGCAGTAGTGTAATTGGGGTGCTATGGTGCTGAATAGATTATTTGAAGAGACTTGTGTTTTAATAATTTCTGCATTTTCAAAAATTGACACGCTTTTAGCTTCTTTCTTTGAACCAAGTTTACATGTGGTTTCCAGCTTAAGAGATTTCTAACATAACTCCCATGACTTTATATTCGTTTACCCTTTCAATGCTGGTACCATTTACCTTTTAAGTCTATAATCCTTTAGGCCTTTTTTTTCCCCAAATATCATAAATTTGGTCTTTGTAAGATTTAATGATAATTTGTTTACATTAAACCAGTGTGATTTAGACATTTCTTTATTAACCAATTTTGTCAATTGCTTGAATCGACACCTGAGCAAAAAAATTAAATTATTAGATCTGCAAATAAAAATTTTTAGGGATATCGGACACCTTAACAATGTCATTTATGTAAATTATGAACAACTTGGGACCTATGGCCGAGCCCTGAGATTCCACAGGTAATGTCCAAGCAATTCGATTTGCTATTGCCCATCTCTGCACAAATGCGTCCAACTTGTATTTAAGTAATTTTTGATCCATTTTAATCTGGTCCCTCTTAATCCCATATTTGTAAAGTTTTTCAATCAATATATAAGTGATTTTATAGTGTGAATGCTTTCTTCAGATCAATAAATATGCCTATAGAATATAAGTTTTAATCCTAGTGAATCTTTAATCATTTCAATAAATTCTGTTAGGGCTAGTGCTGTTAGAATGCTTTTTCCTGAACCCATACTGACTGTCACGTGGTTTATTGTTTATCAATACGCATCCAATCTGTCATTGAAGAGCTTTTCTAGGACGAGCATTGAGGTTCCTCCGAGACAGGATGATAGTTTGAGAAATCATATTTATCCCCACTTTTGTAGAAGGGATAACTTTCGCTATCTTCATTTTATCTGGAAACACTCCGTGGGAAAGGATAGGTGCATATATGCGTAAGTGGAGTTACAATTGCGTTAGTTAGTGTTTTCAGTAATTTCATATCTAATTGGTTGACATCCACAGATGTCTTAGCATACAATTTTCAGAATTGATCTGATTTCAGATTCGGTAACAGGGAGTTAGTGTCATTGTGTCTTGGATTTCCTCATCCTTGTCAGGTAGTCCCATCTTAGGTGTGAGGAGTTTAATACCCTTTGCTAGTTCTGGCCCAACATTCACAAAATAACTGTTAAAATTCTCGACCAATTCCATGTTCTCTACCTTTTTTTGAGGGGCCAGTTCTGATCATCCCTGTAGTAGAAGAGGCCAGCTTCTTCTTGAATGGTCTCAGACTACCATCGGTCCCACCCAGTCACCCTTACACAGTGGCGCTACCATCAGCGTAGTCTCATCAACTCCTCCACTCTTCCGCCAGCAGTTTCCCAGTCAAGCGAAACCCCCGCCTGTCAGAGACAATGGCATCTGAGATCACCAAGTTGCGGGCGGCCCTCTCCCTTTGCTGAGGGTGCCCCTGCCCCAGACGGCAAAAATTTTTTTTTCTACAGGATACTTGTGCCACTATGGACAGAACTCTGTTGTAAACTTATTGCAAAATTACAGTTAAATTACTGGCAAAAGGTGCCAGTTTATAACAGTGTCTTTGCGGAAACTGAAGCAGATTGCAGTTTCATTTACATACCAGTTTTTTAGTCTTCGTCATTCATCCCAGTTGGACCAGTACGCGGTATCTGTAATGTTCTTGTTCTGTTCTGCGCTGTCTGTCCCAGGTTTTTTCTTCCGCACTGCCAATGGAATCTCCCTCATGTTTTGCGTTCTAGTACGTCTTGTTTTCTCTCGTGCATGCACTGCTTCTTCGCTATTGGCTGGCTCACGGTATTTCGCTTTCCTTCAGTGCTGTTCTGGCCGGGGCTTTCTAATCTTAATGCCAATTAACTGTTTTTTTTTAGTTACTAGCGGCGACCAACATTCACGGGAGGTGTTTTTTCTTGGACAGGCACTTTACTAATATATTACTAATTTAGGTGGGCGTTAATTGTCATGATTTCCTGCTGTGTCATTTATTTCAGATCTCGCTTTGCTTTGCTGGGTAGCTTTTCCTCTTCCTTCAATCTACATACTGTGGTACTTAGCTGAACCGCTCATTTTTGATGATTTCGTTATGTCATTAAACCCTCGTCCAATGTCTTGCGTTCGTAAAATTTTTTCTTGTTTCTGCCCAGGTGTTCCTTGTTCCTGTATCAAGCCTTGTACTTTATATTCCGTGGAGGCATTCAATTGGCAGTCGGTCCGTTGTTCTGTTTCGGTTGCCTGCTATGCTCTAGAGTGGTTTCATGTGTATTTTCTTGTTGTATTCATGCCGTGCTTTTCATGTCCAGTCATTGTATACCCTTTAGTTCAAGCTCTGGGTGTAGTTTTTTGTTGGCCTTAAGCCTTTAGCCTACAGTATTTCTTAGTTTTTTCTTGTCAGCTGTTTAAGTGCAGTTTTTTGTTGGCTTAAGTGGCTCTCCTTTCCCTGCTTTGCTCAAAGTTTAGTTTGTGGATATTCTGTTAGCCCACCTGCCGCTGTGGTTTGGTTTTCTGTTCAATAAAGTCTATTCATTGGATTCAAGACTCACTATTGGTGTCCTTCTGCGAACGTAACAGTATCATCCTGTTATCCATTGTGTCAGGGCAAATGACTAAATGAAGACAAGTAGGCATGTACACTCAAGGAATGAAGTTGTTCCGATCTTTGTACACAAAGCCAACATATAAATTCATGCATGTATATAACGGATATAATCTGTTATACGCATGTAGCGGATATAGGGCCCTATCTTACGCCAGAGTCCCTAAACCCGTTATTTGGGGATTTCGCGTTGCGTAAGAGGCGTTCCCCGAAGTTGCTATCTTGCACACCTGCCTATATCCCTAAAAACACCAGCGCTACCCTTATATTATGCATAGGCTGGTTTGGGCGTTACGCCAGTTAAACCAATCAGTGTGCCAGGCGCCATTGCCTTTAGGAACAGGCTGCGCTATCCCAAATCCTCAAACCGAAACCCGTGATGGAGAGAGGTGAAGACGCTCCGTTGACGAAGTTAAATTGCCCGTGCATGAGGTCAAATCCAGTCAGGGAGGATCTGTTTATGTTAAGTTAATCATGAATTGTATTATTATTATTATTAATGACATTGACTAATTGTTTAATGTTTGGTATGTAGTAAAAAATAAATCAAGCCTACCCCTTTTGTGATGGAAACTTAAAAAAAAAAAAGCGTTTCGCCATGCACTTTAACTCCCTCCCGTCTGAAATGAAGCATAGAACAAAATCCCATTTTAGAAAAATAAAATTAGGTATATGACTGGCACTCAACACGTAACTTTTTTCCAGCGAGGCATTTCAGAACTCTTCAGGAATGAAGGTAATTCTGATGACAAGTAAGTGGTTTAGTCCATTTACATTTTCCAATCGGACAGTTGTCTATTTTTTTCAGCAAGTTTGCGTGACCGTGCTGCAAAAACAGGTGTACATACTTGTCGCGAAATTACCTTCATTCGCAAGACAGTTCTGAAATGCGCCTCGCTGGAAAAAAAAAAATTTCCGTTGCTGAGTGTTAATGCATGGGCTCTTGTGAAAGCCCAAATGCGCGTAGCTCGTGGTTTTAGGACCTGCACGCTTTCCTAAAGTGTGCGGTCAAGATAGCAATTTTAGGGAAAGCGCATAAACACGCCCACGGGCACACCTCCAGGCGCCAATAAAGATTAGACATAATGCATGGCGGGTAAGTGTGGCCGCCAAGATGTCGTTTAGGGATAGTGGAAGCTACTAAATGCGTAATTCACGGGTTGCGGGTGAGTAACCTTGAGTGAGGCAGTGTGAAGATAGAGCCCATAATCTCTTATGCGTATAATGGTTTTCTGTTTTATGCATATAGCGGTTTCGTTCTAACGGACAAAATGAGCTGGTCTGGTGAATCCGTTATATGGGAGTTTTTATTGTACTAGCTGCTACTAGGCCCACCTGCTAATCATGCATGCATTGTAATGTATGGCAATAACTGCATCCACCGCTAGAAGCAAATGCCACATCAATTTCGCACTTCTGATGAAGTGTCACCACGCCTAATGCCTGTTTTTACAAAATGTGAACAATGCTTCATCGCCTCAATCATAATGAATAACTTCGTTCAATTGTGCATATTTCGGATCTAAGCGACCGATTGTCACTTTCACACTTGAATGCCGCCATTATCATGGAAAACATTTTGGTATTCTAATTAAGCGCAACTTTGATTAGAAGATGCATAATGGCACACGTATCCTGTAGAAAAATATTTCGCACCCAGACCTCAGGAGTCGTCCCTGAGCTCATAGGCCAGTTGGCGTGGCCACTGCATGCTGAATCCTGACCACCCTGTTGGCCACTCCAAATATCACATCACAGCCTTCACTACTTTCCCCAGTGTGGAACCATTACTGCACTGCACAGCACTGCTGGACACCTTGGCTGCATTCACATCCAGCCTGATACAAGCACACCACTCTTCCACGGAGGGCATGCTCTTGAGACAAACTTTTTCGACTGGGAAGTCTAGAAACCAATTGATGATTAAGAATGAGTTTTT
>JAFJMP010000277.1:0-17503 GCA_029692085.1 Gymnothorax javanicus | reverse complement strand
TGGTCACGGTCATTATCAGAGAGAGTGTAGTCTGTAGGCACAGATATGGTCAAGTCATTATCAGAGAGCAGTCTGAGTCTGAGGGCAAGGTCATTATATGTGTTCCGCGGTCATTATCAGAGAATGCAGTCTGAGGGCACCGATGTGGTCACGGTCATTATCAGAGAGAGTGCATTATGTTAGGCACAGATGTAGTCACGGTCATTATCAGAGAGAATGCATTCTGAGGGCACAGATATGGTCACGGTCATTATCTGAGAGTGCAGTCTGAGGGGCACAGATGTGGTCACGGTCATTATCAGAGAGATTGCAGTCAAGGGCACAGATGTAGTCACGGTCATTATCAGAGGCAGTCTGTGGGCACAGATGTGGTCACGGTCATTATCAGAGAAATTGCAGTCTGTGGGCACAGATGGTCACGGTCATTATCAGAGAGTGCAGTCTGTGGGCACAGATGTGGTCACGGTCATTATCAGAGAATTTTGCAGTCTGAGGGGCACAGATGTGGGTCACGGTCATTATCAGAGAGAGTGCAGTCTGAGGGGCACAGATGTGGTCCGCGGTCATTATCAGAGAATGCAGTCTGAGGGCACAGATGTGGTCACGGTCATTATCAGAGAGAGTGTAGTCTGAGGGGGCACAGATGGGGTCACGGTCATTATCAGAGAGTGCATTCTGAGGGCACAGATGTAGTCCGGTCATTATCAGAGAGGTAGTCTGTGGGCACAGATGTGGTCACGGTCATTATCAGAGAGTGTAGTCTGAGGGGCACAGATGTAGTCAGATGGTATCAAAGGTCACGGTCATTGTATCAGAGAGGTGCAGTCTGTCGGCACAGATGTGGTCACGGTCATTATCAGAGAGAGTGCAGTCTGAGGGGCACAGATGTGGTCACGGTCATTATCAAAGAGGGTGCATTCTGCAGATGTGAGGGCACAGATGTGGTCACGGTCATTATCACGGTCATTATCAAGAGGAGCAGTCTGTCGGCACAGATGTGGTCACGGTCATTATCAGAGAGAGTGCAGTCTGAGGGCACAGATGTGATCACGTCATTATCAAAGAGGGTGCATTCTGAGGGCACAGATGTGGTCACGGTCATTCAGAGAGAGTGCATTCTGGGGGCACAGATGTGATCACGGTCATTATCAGAGAGTGCATTCTGAGGGCACAGATGTGATCCCAGTCATTATCAGAAGAGTGCAGTCTGAGGGCACAGATGTGATCACGGGTCATTATCAGAGAGTGCAGTCTGAGGGCACAGATGTGGTCACGGTCATTATCAGAGAGTGCAGTCTGAGGGCACAGATGTGATCATGGTCATTATCAGAAAGAGTGCAGTCTGAGGCACAGATGTGGTCACGTCATTATCAGAGAGAGTGCAGTCTGAAGGCACAGATGTGGTCCGCGGTCATTTATCAGAGAGAGTGCAGTCTGAGGGCACAGATGTGATCACGATCATTATCAGAGAGAGTGCAGTCTGAGGGCACAGATGTGGTCACTGTCATTATCAGACAGAGTGCAGTCTGAGGGCACAGATGTGGTTGCTGTCATTATCAGAGAGAGTGCATTCTGTGGGCACAGATGTAGTCACGGTCATTATCAGAGAGAGTGCAGTCTGAGGGGGCACAGATGTGGTCACGGTCATTATCAGAGAGTGCAGTCTGTAGGCACAGATGTGGTCACTGTCATTATCAGAGAGTGCAGTCTGAGGGCACAGATGTGGTCACGGTCATTATCAGAGAGAGTGCATTCTGAGGGCACAGATGTGGTCACGGTCATTATCCAAGAGAGTGCAGTCTGAGGGCACAGATGTAGTCACGTTCATTATCAGAGAGAGTACAGTCTGAGGGCACAGATGTAGTCACGGTCATTATCAAAGAAAATGCAGTCTGAGGGCACAGATGTAGTCACGGTCATTATCAGAGAGAATGCAGTCTGAGGGGCACAGATGTGGTCACGGTCATTATCAGAGAGAGTGCAGTCTGAGGGGCACAGATGTGGTCACGGTCATTATCAGAGAGAGTGCAGTCTGAGGGCACAGATATGTATCGGAGAGAGTGCGGGCACAGATGTCATTATCAGAGTCTGAGGGGCACATGCATTCTGAGGGCAGTCTGACACAGATGTGGTCACGGTCATTATCAGAGAGTGCAGTCTGAGGGCACAGATATGGTCACATTATCAGAGGTGCATTCTGAGGGCACAGATGTGGTCACGGTCATTATCAGAGAAATTGCAGTCTGAGGGCACAGATGTAGTCATGGTCATCATCAGAGAGAGTGCAGTCTGTGGGCACAGATTGTGGTCACGGTCATTATCAGAGAGAGTGCAGTCTGTAGGCACAGATGTGGTCATGGTCATTATCAGAGAGAGTGCAGTCTGTGGGCATAGATGTGGTCACGGTCATTATCAGAGAAATTGCAGTCTGAGGGCACAGATGTGGTCACGGTCATTATCAGAGAGAGTGCATTCTGAGGGCAGAGATGTGGTCACGGTCATTATCAGAGAGAGTGCAGTCTGAGGGCACAGATGTGGTCATGGTCATTATCAGAGAGAGTGCAGTCCGAGGGCACAGATGTGGTCACGGTCATTATCAGAGAAATTGCAGTCTGAGGGCACAGATGTGGTCACGGTCATTATCGGAGAGAGTGTAGTCTGAGGGCACAGATATGGTCACAGTCATTATCAGAGAGAATGCAGTCTGAGGGCACAGATGTGGTCACAGTCATTATCAGAGCGAGTGCAGTCTGAGGGCACAGATGTGCTCACGGTCACTATCCGAGAAAGTGCAGTCTGTGCGCATAGATGTGGTCACGGTCATTATCAGAGAGAGTGCAGTCTGAGGGCACAGATATGGTCACAGTCATTATCAGAGAGAGTGCAGTCTAAGGGCACAGATGTGGTCACGGTCATTATCAGAGAGAGTGCAGTCTGAGGTCACAGATATGGTCACGGTCATTATCAGAGAGAGTGCCGTCTGAGGGGCACAGATGTGGTCACTGTCATTATCAGAGAGTGCAGTCTAAGGCACAGATGTGGTCACAGTCATTATCAGTGGTGAGGTCACAGATATGTCATTATCAGAGAGGGTGCAGTCTGGGGTCACGGATGTAGAGAGAATGTCACGGTCATTATCAGAGAGGCAGTCTGTCTGGCACAGATGTGCTCACGGTCATTATCAGAAAGTGCAGTCTGAGGGCACAGATGGGCACAGTCATTATCAGAGAGAGTGCAGTCTGAGGGCACAGATGTGGTCACAGTCACAGTCTATGGGGCACAGATGTGGTCACGGTCATCAGAGAGAGTGCAGTCTGGACAGGGTCACAGATTATCAGAGTCAGTCTAAGTCAGTCACGGTCATTATCAGAGAGTGCAGTCTGAGGGCACAGATATGGTCACGGTCATTATTAGAGAGTGCAGTCTGAGGGCACAGATGTGGTCACTGTCATTATCAGAGAGCAGTCTAAGGGCACAGATGTGGTCTCATTATCAGAGGTGCAGTCTGGGGTCTAGATATGGTCACGGTCATTATCAGAGAGGGTGCAGTCTGAGGGGCACAGATGTGGTCACGGTCATTATCAGAGAATGCAGTCTGAGGGGCACAGATGTGCTCACAGTCATTATCAGAGAGAGTGCAGTCTGAGGGCACAGATGTGGTCCGCGGTCATTATTAGAGAGAGTGCAGTGTGAGGGGCACAGGATATGGTCCTTGGTCATTATCAGAGAGAGAGTGCAGTCTGAGGGCACAGATGTGGTCACGGTCATTATCAGAGAGTGCAGTCTGGAGGCACAGATGTGGTCACGGTCATTATCAGAGAGTGCAGTCTGAGGGCACAGATGTGGTCATGGTCATTATCAGAGAGTGCAGTCTGAGGGCACAGATGTGGTCACGGTCATTATTAGAGAGAGTGCAGTGTGAGGGCACAGATATGGTCACGGTCATTATCAGAGAGAGTGCAGTCTGAGGGCACAGATGTGGTCACGGTCATTATCGGAGAGACTGCAGTTGTGCAGATTGCAGAGATAGTTTTCTTTCTCCTTATCTTAAAGCCATTTCTCAAAGCGTCGGCTGCGTTCTTCGAAGGCTGCGTTTTTAGGGGACCTCACTTTGTTCAATCCGCCAAACTGACATGACATCGTTTCATCTGTTAAACAGCTTCGGTTTAATCATGTCGTTTCTGGTTTCCCGAATCCTTACCTTCACTCTTACTCCTCACTTTAAGCCAGCTCCAAACCTTTCCCTAATCCTAAATTTAACCTTATCCCAAACCTTGATTTTTCATTTGGCAGATGGAAGTAAGTGACGATCTCAAAAAATGCGGTCTTGAAAGGATTCAGTCTATGCTTTGAGAAACGGCATGTGCCTCAGGCAGCGGATCTGGGTTTGAATAGTAATGTCTGTCCATTTAAATACTCTTTTGCTCTCTTCTTAACTTCCCCACAGCATTGGAGTCCGTCAGGAAGAGCTAAATGGAGGGAGGGGTTTGTATTTTTTGGTATTAATTCACTTATTCCAATAGACTTGACAAGCTTAGTCAAATGCAGATAAATACTTGAAACTATCATGAATATTATTTGAATGCCAGGTCTTTCACTCATTGTGTTTTACAGATAAAGTGTGTGCTTGTGTCAAAAGTAAGCCTTGGTGTGATGTAAATGTAGGGCGAGAACAGAGCCTGTGATGCACAGGGAAGACAGGAGGGCTGTAAAGAGTCAGGTTTTGCTGCTTTGATCAGCGACAGTTTGATTAATTGTGTCGGTGCAGCACTTGTACTCCGTGGCAGCAGTTTTAGGTGATTCCTGTGCTGAGGCTGCATTGTGAACAATAAAAGGTCTCATGCGGCCTCTTAGCTTGGCTGCTAATCTCAAGCGCAGGGATTCTCCGGCATAAACACAGGGCAAACACTCTAACTAGTGTCTCTTGGCGGTGAGTAGTGGCTGTGGGGGACCCGGGCATGCTCAGTGTGCCACGGCTCACACAGCGGCTGATAAAGCCACGCCGCCTGATAAATTTTGATGATGAATTTAGTGCGGCTCAGGATTTACAGCCTGACGGACGGCCTTTATCCTCGGCGCGTATGGCCCAAGCCCTCCGGCTCTGACGGTTTGTGTCCCAGTTCCTCCCCCAGAGGGCTGACAGGGCCCAGCAGGTGGCACAGACCCTTGAGGCCGGAGGAAGTGCCCTGCGCTCCGCCCCCGACCCCCTCTGAGCCGACAGTGCCCAGCTGCGCCTCTCACCCCCACCGGCACACAAACAGCAGAGCCATTCAGATTCTTATAGAGCTCAACGCATTCACTGCCGCCCCAGAACCAGAACAGGACCATAATCAGGACTGAATGTTTTTCACTAATGCCTAGAACCAGAACCACACCCAATGAGTCCTTTCACTGCCGCCCAGAACCAGAACAGGACCCGCAATCAGAACTGAATGTTTTCACTAATGCCTAGAACCAGAACCACACCCAATGAGTCCTTTCACTGCCGCCCAGAACCAGAACAAGACCCGCAATCAGGACTGAATGTTTTCACTAATGATTAGAACCAGAATCACACTCCCTGAGTACTTTCTCTGCCGCCCAGAACCAGAATCACTCACAATGAGCACATTCACTGCTGCCTGGAAACAGAATCACACAAGAACCATGAGGACATTCACTGCTACCTCAAGGCAGAATCAGACCAGAGGCAGGATCAGAACCACACACAAGACTTATTGTTGTCATTACTATCTAGAATTGAGGAACAGAAGCAGAAGTTGGAGATCGTTCACTGGCACCAGGGCCAGAAACCAAGCCAGATCCAGCAGTCGCACAACTCCTTTATGATTCTTGTCATTAGACCGAATCCTCAGCACAACTCGCTTTATGATTCTTTTCATCAGACCGAATCCTCAGCACAACTCGCTTTATGATTCTTTTCATTAGACCGAATCCTCAGCACAACTCCTTTCATGATTCTTTTCATTAGACCAAATCCTCAGCACAACTCGCTTTATGATTCTTTTCATTAGACCGAATCCTCAGCACAACTCCTTTATGATTCTTTTCATTAGACCGAATCCTCAGCACAACTCGCTTTATGATTCTTTTCATTAGACCGAATCCTCAGCACAATTCCTTTCATGATTCTTTTCATTAGACCGAATCCTCAGCACAACTTCTTTATGATTCTTTTCATTAGACTGAATCCTCAGCACAACTTGCTTTATGATTCTTTTCATTAGACCGAATCCTCAGCACAACTCGCTTTATGATTCTTTTCATTAGATAGACCGAATCCTCAGCACAACACGCTTTACGATTCTTTTCATTAGACCGAATCCTCAGCACAACTCACTTTATGATTCTTTTCATTCGACCGAATCCTCAGTACAACTCGCTTCATGATTCTTTTCATTAAAACGAATCCTCAGCACAACTCCTTTATGATTCTTTTCATTAGACCGAATCCTCAGCACAACTCGCTTCATGATTCTTTTCATTAAAACGAATCCTCAGCACAACTCCTTTATGATTCTTTTCATTAGACCGAATCCTCAGCACAACTCCTTTCATGATTCTTTTCATTAGACCGAATCCTCAGCACAACTCGCTTTATGATTCTTTTCATTAGACCGAATCCTCAGCACAACTCCTTTCATGATTCGTTTCATTAGACCGAATCCTCAGCACAACTCGCCTTATGATTCTTTTCATTAGACCGAATCCTCAGCACAACTCCTTTCATTATTCTTTTCATGAAGAATCCTCAGCACAACTCCTTTCATGATTCATTTCATTAAACCGAATCCTCAGCACAACTCCTTTCATGATTCATTTCATTAGACCGAATCCTCAGCACAACTCCTTTCATGATTCTTTTCATTAGACCAAATCCTCAGCACAATTCGCTTTATGATCCTTTTCATTAGACCGAATCCTCAGCACAACTCCTTTATGATTCTTTTCATTAGACCGAATCCTCAGCACAACTCCTTTCATGATTCTTTTCATTAGACCGAATCCTCAGCACAACTTCTTTATGATTCTTTTCATTAGACTGAATCCTCAGCACACCTTGCTTTATGATTCTTTTCATTAGACCGAATCCTCAGCACAACTCGCTTTATGATTCTTTTCATTAGATAGACCGAATCCTCAGCACAACTCGCTTTACGATTCTTTTCATTAGACCGAATCCTCAGCACAACTCGCTTTATGATTCTTTTCATTAGACCGAATCCTCAGCACAACTCCTTTCATGATTCTTTTCATTAGATGGGCCGAATCCTCAAGCAACTTCGCTTTACGATTCTTTTCATTAGGCCTAATCCTCAGCACAACTCTGCTTTATGATTCTTTTCATTAGACTGAATCCTCAGCACAACTCCTTTCATGATTCTTTTCATTAGACCGAATCCTCAGCACAACTTCTTCATGATTCTTTTCATTAGACTGAATTCTCAGCACAACTTGGTTTATGATTCTTTTCATTAAACCGAATCCTCAGCACAACTCGCTTTATGATTCTTTTCATTAGATAGACCGAATCCTCAGCACAACTCGCTTTACGATTCTTTTCATTAGACCGAATTCTCAGCACAACTCCTTTCATTATTCTTTTCATGAAGAATCCTCAGCACAACTCGCTTCATGATTCATTTCATTAAACCGAATCCTCAACACAACTCCTTTCATGATTCATTTCATTAGACCGAATCCTCAGCACAACTCCTTTATGATTCTTTTCATTGGACCCGAATCCTCCTTTTAACTTCGGCTTTGTGATTCTTTTCATTAGACCGAATCCTCAACTGCTTCCTTTCTTATGATTCTTTTTTCATTAGGACCGAATCCTCAGCACAACTTCTTTATGATTCTTTTCATTAGACTGAATCCTCAGCACACCCTTTGCTTTATGATTCTTTTTCATTAGACCTAATCCTCAGCACAACTTCGCTTTATGATTCTTTTTCATTAGATAGACGAATCCTCAGCACAACTTCGCTTTATGATTCTTTTTCATTAGACCGAATCCTCAGCACAACTCGCTTTATGATTCTTTTCATTAGACCAAATCCTCCAGCACAACTAAGCTTTTCGATTCTTTTCATTAGACCAAATCCTCAGCACGACTCGCTTTATGATTCTTTTCAATAGACTGAATCAGTTCGGTGAGTAACACATCAACTGTGAAACTGAGCCCAGGAGTTCAACTGAATCAGCTCAGTGAGTTACACCTCAGCTGCCAAACTGAGTGGAGTCCATAAACTGAATCAGCTCGGTGAGTTACACCTCAGCTGCCAAACTGAGTGGAGTCCATAAACTGAATCAGCTCACTGAGCTACGCATTGGCTGCCAAACTGAGTCCATAAACTGAATCAGCTCACTGAGTTACACATCGGCTGCCAAACTGAGTCCATAAACTGAGTCAGCTCACTGAGTTACAGCTCAGCTGCCAAACTGAGCAGAGTCCATAAACTGATTCAGCTCAGTGAGTTACACATCGGCTGCCAAACTGAGTGGAGTCCATAAACTGAATCAGCTCACTGAGCTACGCATTGGCTGCCAAACTGAGTCCATAAACTGAATCAGCTCACTGAGTTACACCTCAGCTGCCAAAATAAGCGGAGTCCATAAACTGATTCAGCTCAGTGAGTTACACATCGGCTGCCAAACTGAGTGGAGTCCATAAACTGAATCAGCTCTGTGAGTTACACATCGGCTGCTAAACTGAGTGGAGTCCATAAACTGAATCAGCTCGTTGAGTTACACCTCGGCTGCCAAACTGAGTTTAGCACAATGAGCACATTGTCTCACCCGGCAAAACAGGATGAACTCGACCAGAATCATTCACTGCTCCCAGAACCAGAATCGCAACAGCTCATCATCACAATGCTGACATTATATTACATTACATTACATGAATGAGTGTGTGAGTTGTGTGTGCTTGCGATAGTGTATATTTAATTTTATTTGTGTTAGAAAATGAATGCTTGTATGCATGACATACAGTATTTGTGTGTTGTAGATATATTATTTTGATGCATTAATGCAGAGGAGATATGAATCATCTGTGTATACGTATTTCAGAAGACAGGATTTGTGTTGGCAGACAGTGGTTTGTTTATTAGCCGTAAGCGTTTCGCGGCTGAATTGGGGGGTATGATTGGCTGATGATAGAGTTGAGGGGGAGGGTCGGGGGGCACAATGGGCTGATGATAGAGTTCAGGGGTAGGTTCGGGGGGTATGATTGGCTGATGACAGAGTTGAGGGCGAGGGTCGGGGGGTACGATTGGCTGATGATAGAGTTGAGGGGGAGGTTCGGGGGGGCACCAGCGTGTAGGTGGGGTGAAGGTGGGGTACCTCAGCAATCGACTGACTAATGAGGCCTCCTGGCCTTTGCTGATGGCATGCAGTGAGGGCAGTTACCAAGGAAACGTGTGCAGCCCCCTCCCTCCGTCCCTCCGTCCCCCCCCGAGTGTGAACACACATTAGAGTGGGGGCTTCACACCTCTCTCCTGCAGGGCTGGAGGTGTCTGCCCATTTTTCTGATTTCTATCCAATCAGCTGCTGATGTAGGCCGGAGAACGCAGCGTGGAGCCTCTTTAGCCAATCAAGCGCTCGGCCAAAGAATCCCTCAAAACCACCAGACACAGCATCCCTCCCACGATTTAAGTTTGAGATCTAAAATCAGACTGTTCTTCTAAAATCCATCTGACAGTGTGACTTATTCTCGCCCCAGCTCAGAGACTAAATGCACACTAATGTCGCTGGCGCTCTCATCTCTGAGCGGTCATTAAGCTGGAGGAGGAACGTGAAGAGCTAACGCTAAACACTGTTAAAATCGATGCTCTGTGTTGTATAGAAAGTTCTTTTCTTTTCTGCCAATGTTAATACCACACCTGCACAATCACATCGTAATTACAGGCCCTGTAACTGTGGCTAATGACATCACTGCTGTCCACAGTCACATGATCAACTGTTTTCATTTGTTCTTCTACAGGGTGTGCAAACAGACCATTTACCCACAGGAAAAGTGCAGCTGAAGGGGTTATTTCCATAAGTGCTCAAATCATATTCATTAAAAATCAGATAACACTACAGATCCATTCTTTCATTGATGAGGAATGAGCCACATAAGCTAATTTTGGCCAAGAAGCACTCAAGTACAATATAAATGAGCAGTGAATTGGAAATTCCCCAAGAAGCGACTTCTAGCAGTGACCAAGTCCAGTCTAAATCTTCTAAAAAGTACACAAGTGCAGTCAGCCAATAAAAGCATAACTTAAACTGGCTGGCCAATAGCAGCCACTGTAGCTTTCTTACCAAACTAAAAATGGCTGACTCTACAGGCCAGGAAGTGTGGACTCAACCCAGAACAACTAAAAAAACCCAGGCAGCCAGAGGCGTGGGCTAAAAACAAGTGAAAATGAATTCTGGCCAAAGATAATCTTTTTTAGCTGCTTATTCTTTGGCTGAACTTTCTAATTACCACGCCACATCCCTATCGATGATGAATGAAGTCTTTAAATCTGTTTGGATGGTGGTGCTGCCGATTCATAATTTATGGAGATTGTTTTTTATTGTGACCTTTGTTCAGCTGCATTTACCCTCTATTGCACTGTATATATCTTCCATTCATTGAGTTCAAGAAACTTTTTGACATCCATGAATATAGTATACTGGTATGACTGTATTTACTGTTCATTTTCTTAACCCTTTCAGCGCCGCGGGCAATTATAGTTGCCCAATGATGTAAGATATCAAAAGTCAGATGCTGTTGAAAACTATCATGTGGCAACTTGTTTTTAAAAAGAGCTCTCTGCCAGGGAAGCTCTTTTAAACAAGTTATGTAATAGGTTTTCAACAACTCAAGATCACTACATTTTTAATTCCTTGAAAATGTATTAAGGCACTCAAAAGGGTTAAAAAAGTGGTGAGTTTTTGTTTTCAAAAAAAGATGCTTTTGTTTTAGTACTCTGAAATAATTACATTTAATGCAGTCAATTTTTTAAATCAAGTTAAATTTTTTGTTATTTTGAAGCACTTGCTTCTAAAAGTACTCAAATCACAGACTGTTGTTTTGTAATATCTGGGCCTAGAATTAAAATCGAGGCTAGAAGGTCTGCTAATATGTTTTAAGACATCTTTTCTGATATTTCATTACGTTTACATCAACAAGATATGTCACACAGTCCCCACAAGTTGTCAAAAACTTAAAAAAACTTGTTTCTCCAGAAAAAGATGAAAATTGACTTGCACTTCTGGAAATCAACCCTTCCTTACTCACTGTCCTGGGTGACTCCACAGACACCTTCTGAAATAAAAGCGAAAATGAAATGTTGTACTTCACAGACAGAAAATATTAGAGTCATCATTCCCTAGAGCCTTCCCTGGTGAGGTTCTCCATTCCTGGGAATTCCAAAATCCTGACAGGCCGGTGATTGATTGGCCCTGCCTTGATTGAGAGGATGCGGAGTCGACTTGATTGAATTCAGCAATGATTAATTCCTCCAGACCAAATGCTAAAGAAAGCAGCCGTGGGAATCCAGATCGAGCAGCTGCAAAAACTGAATCAGCTCAGCGGGGTTATCATTAAACCGCCAAACCCGAGCACCGTCGCTGATTCTGAAGAGCAAGCTGCGGGAACGCGCTGATCACGCTGGATCAGTGACTGGCCTGCGTATCGCTATGCATTGAAAGCGACTCCCGGGGAAACACATTTTCTGCTGCTTTCCTTTAGAATCACAGCTTTATTGGCAGTCTGAGACCCGGACCTGAATATAGGAAGTGCCCATGATCTTTCAGAATGAATAGATCGCTCAGCAGCCTTCCTCGCTCCAACACAGCTGCTGATTGATATCAATTCAGCTCTGAAGAACCAGGTTCTGAATTAAGCGTCGGCATCTGTTTGGCTGGAATAGGCGAATCTGCTTAGCTTGTTGTCAAAGCCAGGGCCTGTGAAGTGGGGAGGGGGGTTCGCTTTTTAGTGAGGAGGTTCAGTGGCCCTGTTCCAGGGGATTCTGTCAAATTCGCATTACATATAACAGTGGAGTCACACGTTATAATTCACAGTAATCTGGATGGGTCATAAATATAGATATGGACATCAGAGATGCTTGGCCCGGTGAATATGTATGATCTGATTCCCCAAAACATTCAATGCCATCATCTCCTCTGTGGAGGAAAGGTCGAGCTAATTAAATTCACAGATCACGATGTGTTTGTATCATAACTGTTTTAATGGAGGTTTCTCTGAAGAGGATGCGGAGAGGTGGGTACTACGATATAACGTGATGTGTGATGAACAACAGTAAAAAATTAGCCCGTCTGCCCCAGCATAAGCAGTATTCAACAAAAATGTGCCATGGTTTTGTGAGTGTGCATGTTGTTTGTACCTTTCTTTGCGCCTCTCGTCCGGGACGATATCAATTCCTGGGCCGCCAATTCTTTACCCAGCTGGCTGATTGAGCTGGAAATGGTAGCTTTTCCCAGAATCTATAAAGCAGGAAGTCCACGCCCTCCTTAAGCTAGAGTGTCTGTTTAACCGCACTATAGCCGAAGATATCTGTAGTCAGGTTTGGTATGACTTTCTATCTTCTTATTATTTGGAGTTTCTTCTCCTTTTTTCTATCTCGCTTTGCTTCCGTGGTTGGGACTATTATACATCCTTTGGGCGAGTACTTAGTTCAGCCTATATTATTCTCTGTGTTTGTACTGTGTTAGGTACTACTCTCTTTCTCTCTGTCGTTTAACTGGCCTCCGTATACTACCGGCCCATTACAAAATGGATAAAAGGCCAAACCGTGGGCTGGCCAACACTGCGTAAAATCCCAGCTGAAGACAGACAAAATGCCGTTTTGGAAGCCAGAAGCAAAGGCCTTTTCTTCTGCTATCAAGCCAATGGATAATTCACGGGTAACAAGGAGTTTGATTAAAATTTAAAAAAAAAACCATCAGTAATTTCCGAAGAAAATTAAACTAGAGTTGAATTAAAGCACTAGCAAAAGACCATGGCCTTTTATGACAGATAATACTGTAATAATTTTCATACCTTACTTGGGAAGGATAAATCGAACTTCCATGACAAAAACAAATGAAACTGATAATTTACAGGCTGCCTCATCAATGCAGAAATTATGACACATTACTGTTTAGAGAAGTACAGAGGATTTCCAGGCATCACCTGCTGCATATCGGGACAGTCTTGTAAACAGGCAGAATACATTCACACCTGAGCTCATATTTATCACCAAAAAACTTGACATGAATCCACAAGGCCCGTGAAATTTGCTGTCTTCAGCTTTACCTTCTAATCTGGAGGGTCACAGTGTCTGCAGGTTTAACTCCAGTTCCGGAGGGCCACAGTGTCTGCAGGTTTAATATCAGTCCTTTGAAGGCCGCAGTGTCTGCAGGTTTAACTCCAGTCCTGGAGGGTCATAGTGTCTGCAGGTTTTTAACTCCAGTTCGGGAGGGCACCCAGTGTCTGCGGGGTATAATTCCAGTCCTGGAGGGCTGCAGTGTCTGTTGGTTTAATATCAGTCCTGGAGCGTCCTGATGTCTGCAGATGTAACTCGAGTCCTGGAGGACCATGGTTTCTGCAGTTCAGCACTCCGGTCCTGGAGGGCGCGGAGTGTCTGGGTTTAACTCCAGTCCTGGAGGGCCGCAGTGTCTGCAGATGTAACTTCGAGTCCTGGAGGGCATGAGTGTCTGCAGGTTTAACTCCAGTGCTGGAGGACATAGTGTCTGCAGGTTTAACTCCAGTCCTGGAGGACCGCAGTGTCTGCAGGTTTAATATCAGTCCTGGAGGGTCACAGTGTCTGCAGGTTTGCTCCACTGCTGGAGGACCGCAGTGTCTGCAGGTTTAACTCAAGTTGCTGGGGCCGCAGTCTCTGCAGGTTTAACTCCAGTGCTGGAGGACCGCAGTGTCTGCAGGTTTAACTCCAGTCATTGGAGGGGCCACAGTGTCTGTTGGTTTAACTCCAGTCCTGCAGGGGCGCAGTGTCTGTAGGTTTAACTCCAGTCCTGCAGGGCCACAGTGTCTGCAGGTATAACTCCAGTCCTGGAGGACACGCGTTTCTGCAGGTATAACTCCAGTCCTGGAGGGCGCAGTTTCTGCAGGTTTACCTCCAGTCCTGGAGGGCCCGCAGTGTCTGCAGGTTTAACTCCAGTCCTGGAAGGCGCGAGTGTCTGCAGATGTAACCTTGGTCCTGGAGGGCCGCAGTGTCTGCAGGTTTAACTCCAGTGCTGGAGGACACTAGTGTCTGCAGGTTTAACTTCAGTCCTGGAGGACCAGTGTCTGCAGTTTAATATCAGTCCTGGAGGTCTGCAGTGTCTGCAGGTTTTAGCTCCAGTGCTGGAGGACCGCCCAGTGTCTGCAGGTTTAACTCAAGTGCTGGAGGCGCAGTCTCTGCAGGTTCGCTCCAGTCGTGGAGGGGCCACAGTGTCTGTTGGTTTAACTCCAGTCCTGCAGGGCACCCAGTGTCTGTAGGGTTAACTCCAGTCCTGCAGGGCCACAGTGTCTGCAGGTATAACTCCAGTCCTGGAGGGCCGCAGTTTCTGCAGGTTTACCTCCAGTCCTGGAGGGGGCCGCAGTGTCTGCAGGTTTTAATATCAGTCCTGGAGGGGTCACAGTGTCTGCAGATGTAACTCCGAGGTCCTGGAGGCCGCAGTGTCTGCAGGGACTAGCTCCAGTGCTGGAGGACCCGCAGTGTCTGCAGGTTTTACTCCAGTGCTGGAGGGCACTGAGTCTCTGCAGGTTTAACTCCAGTGCTGGAGGACCGCCAGTGTCTCTGCAGGTTTAACTCCAGTAGTGGAGGGCCACAGTGTCTGTTGGTTTAACTCCAGTCCTGCAGGGCACTTGGTGTCTGTAGGTTTAACTCCAGTCCTGCAGGGCCACAGTGTCTGCAGGTATAACTCCAGTCCTGGAGGGCCACCCAGTTTCTGCAGAGTGCTCTTCCCAGTCCTGGAGGGCGCCAGTTTCTGCAGGTTTACCTCCAGTCCTGGAGGGCGCAGTGTCTGCAGGTTTAACTCAGTCCTGGAAGGCCGCGGTGTCTGCAGGTGTAACCCAGGTCTGGAGGCGCAGTGTCTGCAGGTTTGCTCCAGTGCTGGAGGACCGCAGTGTCTGCAGGTTTAACTTCAGTCCTGGAGGACACGCAGTGTCTGCAGGTTTAATATCAGTCCTGGAGGGTCACAGTGTCTGCAGGTTTTAACTCCAGTGCTGGAGGACGCAGTGTGCAGGTTTGCTCAAGTGCTGGAAGGGCGCAGTCTCTGGGGTTTAACTCCAGTGGTGGAGGCCACGTGTCTGTTGGTTTAACTCCAGTCCTGCAGGGCCGCAGTGTCTGTAGGGTTAACTCCAGTCCTGGGGCCTGGTGTGCAGGTATAACTCCAGTCCTGGAGGCGCGGTTTCTGCAGGTTTATCTCCAGTCCTGGAGGGCGCATGGTGTCTGCAGGTTTAATATCAGTCCTGGAGGTCACAGTGTCTGCAGATGTAACTTTCAGTCCTGGAGGGCGCGGTGTCTGCAGGTTTAACTCCAGTGCTGGAGGACCGCAGTGTCTGCAGTTTACTCCAGTGCTGGAGGGCACAGTGTCTGCAGGTTTAACTCCAGTGCTGGAGGACCACAGTGTCTGCAGGTTTTAACTCCAGTCCTGGAGGGCCACAGTGTCTGTAGGTTTAACTCCAGTCCTGGAGGCGCAGTGTCTGCAGGTTTAACTCCAGTACTGGAGGGCCACAGTGTCTGCAGGTTTTAACTCCAGTTCTGGAGGCCACAGTGTCTGCAGGTTTAACTCTCCAGTCCTGGAGGGCTGCAGTGTCAGCAGGTTTAACTCCAGTCCTGGAGGGCTGCAGTGTCTGCAGGTTTAACTCCAGTCCTGGAGGGCCTGTGTCTGCAGGTTTAACTCCAGTCCTGGAGGGCTGCAGTGTCTGCAGGGTTTAACTCCAGTCCTGGAGGGCCACGGTGTCTGCAAGTTTGCTCCAGTCCTGGAGGGGCTGCAGTCTCTGCAGGTTTAACTCCAGTGCTGGAGGGACACGCAGTGTTGCAGGTTTAGCTCCAGTCCTTGAGGCCACAGTGTCTGCAGGTTTAACTTCAGTCTGGGGCGCAGTCTCTGCAGGTTTGCTCCAGTCCTGGGAGGGCTGCAGTGTCTGCAGGTTTTAACTCCAGTCCTGGAGGGCCACAGTGTCTGCAAGTTGCTCCAGTCTGGAGGGCTGCAGTCTCTGCAGGTTGCTCCAGTGCTGGAGGACCACCAGTGTTGCAGGTTTAACTCCAGTGCCAGGGGCCACAGTGTCTGCAGGTTTAGCTTCAGTCCTGGAGGGGGCCACAGTGTCTGCAAGTTTAACTCCAGTCCTGGAGGGCTGCAGTCTCTGCAGGATTTAACTCCAGTGCTGGTGGACCATAGTGTCTGCAGGTTTTAACTCCAGTGCTGGAGGACGCCAGTGTCTGCAGGTTTTAACTCAGTCCTGCAGGGCCACAGTTTCTGCAGGTTTAACTCCAGTCCTGGAGGGCGCAGTGTCTGTAGGTTTAACTCCAGTCCTGCAGGGCCCCAGTGTCTGTAGGTTTAACTCCAGTCCTGGAGGCCACAGTGTCTGCAGGTTTACCTCCAGTCTGAAGGGCCACTGTCTGCAGGTTGCTCCTCCAGTCCTGAGAAGGGCCGCAGTGTCTGCAGGTTTACCTCCAGTCCTGAAGGGCCGCACTGTCTGCAGGTTTAACTCCAGTCCTGAGGGCCGCAGTGTCTGCAGGTTTTAACTCCAGCCCTGGGAGGGCCACAGTGTCTGCAGGTTTAACTCCAGTCCTGGAGGGCACTTGTGTCTGCAGGTTTAACTCCAGTGCTGGGCGGCCGCAGTGTCTGCAGGTTTAACTTCAGTCCTGGAGGGCACTTGGTCTCTGCAGGTTGCTCCAGTGCTGGAGGACACGCAGTGTCTGCAGGTTTAACTCCAGTCTTGGAGGCCACAGTGTCTGTGGTTTAACTCCAGTCCTGCAGGGCACGCCCAGTGTCTGCAGGTTTAGCTCAGTCCTGCAGGGGCCGCAGTGTCTGCAGGTTTAACCCGTCCTGCAGAGGCCACCAGTGTCTGCAGGTTTTAACTCCAGTCCTGGAGGGGCGCAGTGTCTGCAGGTTTAACTCCAGTCCTGGGAGGGCCACGAGGTCTGCAGGTTTAACTCCCAGTCCTGGGGGCACGCGTGTCTGTGGGGTTAACTCCAGTCCTGCAGGGCCACCCGGTGTCTGTAGGTTTAACTCCAGTCCTGGAGGGCACTTGAGTGTCTGCAGGTTTAACTCCAGTACTGGAGGGCACAATATGTGCAGGTTTAACTCCAGTCCTGGAGGCGCAGTGTCTGCAGTTTAGATCCAGTCCTGGATTCTGTATTCTTCAGGCAATTAGTGCCTTAAATTAATCAGTACATTGCTGAGCATACAGGAAAGAACCTATATAAACATATAGGTTTTAATAAGCCAATAATTTATATGGAAACCCCTTAAATTCGTTTTTATATTATGGTAAAGGGGGAATATGTACCTATAATAT
>JAFJMP010000276.1:0-17511 GCA_029692085.1 Gymnothorax javanicus | reverse complement strand
AAACTGGCCTTTATGGGAGAGTGGCAAAAAGCCATTGTTTGAAAAAAAACACATCAAATCTCATGGGTTGCCCAGAAGGCATGTGGGAGACTCTGAAAAGAAGTGGAAAAAGATTCTGTGGTCTGATGAAACAAAATTGAACTATTTGGCCTAAATGCAAAGTGTTATGTCTGGCGCAAAACCCAACACAGCACATCACCCAGGTAACACCATCCCTACTGTGAAGCATGGTGGTGGCAGCATCATGCTATGGGGATGCTTTCTCTCAGGGACTGGGAAGCTTGTCAGGATAGAGGGCAAAATGGATGCAGCAAAATACAGGCAAATCCTGGAGGAAAACCTGCTTTAGTCTGCAAAAGACCTAAGACTTGGACGGATATTCATCTTCCAGCAGGACAATGACCCCAAGCACACAGCCAAAAGCGACACTGGAGTGGCTTAAAAACAAAAAAGTCAATGTCCTGGGTGGCCCAGTCAAAGCCCGAACCTCAATCAATTGAGAATATGTGGAAAGATTGAAAATTGCTGTTCACCAAAGGTCCCCATCCAACTTGCCAGACTCATTTTGTAGTGTTACAACCTGGAATTAAAATGGATTTAATTGGGATTTTTACCATTTGATTTACACAACATACTTAACACTTTGAAGGTGCAAAATATTTTTTATTGTGACACAAAAGTTAATTAAACAAAAAAAAAAAAGACATTTGTTGGTTGCATAAGTATTCACCCCCCTGAGTCAATACTTGGTAGAAGCACCTTTGGCAGCAATTACAGCTGTGAGTCTTTTTGGGTAAGTCTCTACCAGCTTTGCACATCTGGATCCTGCAATTTTTGCCCATTCTTCTTGGCAAAATTGCTCAAGCTCTGTCAAGTTGGATGGGGACCGTTGGTGAACAGCAATTTTCAAGTCTTGCCACAGATTCTCAATCGGATTGAGGTCTGGGCTTTGACTGGGCCATTCTAAGACATTCAGGTTCTTGTTTTTAAACCACTCCAGTGTAGCTTTGGCTGTGTGTTTAGGGTCATTGTCCTGCTGGAAGGTGAACCTCCGCCCCAGTCCCAGGTCTCTTGCAGACTGAAACAGGTTTTCCTCTAGAATTTCCCTGTATTTGGCTCCATCCATCTTGCCCTCAATCCTGACCAGTTTCCCAGTCCCTGCCGATGAAAAAAGCATCCCCATAACATGATGCTGCCACCACCATGCTTCACCGTGGGGATGGTGTTCTCAGGGTGATGAGCAGTGTTGGCTTTGCGCCACACATAGCGTTTTTGCTAAGGCCAAAAAGTTCAATTTTGGTCTCATCAGACCAGAGAACCTTTTTTCCACATGTTTGCTGTGTCTCCCACATGCCTTTTGGCAAAATCCAAACAGGGATTTGATATGGGTTTTTTTTCAGCAATGGCTTTCTTCTCGCCACTCTTCCATAAAGCCCAGCTTTGTGGAGCGTCCGGTTATAGTTGTCCCATGGACGGTTTCTCCCATCTCAGCTGTGGATCTCTCCAGCTCCTTCAGAGTTACCATTGGCCTCTTGGTTGCTTCTCTGACTAATGCCCTCCTTACCTGGTCACTGAGTTTTGGTGGACGGCCTTCTCTAGGCAGAGTCATTGGTTGTGCCATATTCTTTCCATTTTTTAATAATGGATTTAACGGTGCTCGGGGGATGTTCAAAGTTTGGGATATTTTTTTTTTATAACCCAACCCTGATTGGTGCTTCTCCAGAACTTTATCCCGGACTTGTTTTGATAGCTCCTTGGTCTTCATGATGCTGTTTGTTTAGATATGCTCTCTAACAAACTCTGGGGCCTTCCAGAAACAGGTGTATTTAATCTGAGATCATGTGACACTTTAATTGCACACAGGTGGACTCCATTCAACTAATTATGTGACTTCTGAAGGCAATTGGTTGCACCAGAGCTTATTTAGGGGTGTCACAGCAAAGGGGGTGAATACTTATGCAATAATGCACAATTTTCTCTGAAATAACTTGAAACTGACAAAAGTAATTGGCATCCACCATTGTTTATTCCATATTTAATAGAAATCAGACTTTGCTTTTGATTTTTTATTCAACATAATATTGTAAATAATAAAACAAATGAAAATGGCATGGACAAAAATGATGGGACCGCTAACCTAATATTTTGTTGCACAACCTTTAGAGGCAATCACTGCAATCAAACGTTTTCTGTAGCTCTCAATGAGACTTCTGCACCTGTTAACAGGTAGTTTGGCCCACTCTTCCTGAGCAAACTGCTCCAGCTGTCTCAGGTTTGATGGGTGCCTTCTCCAGACTGCAAGTTTCAGCTCTTTCCATAGATGTTCGATAGGATTCAGATCAGGACTCATAGAAGGCCACTTCAGAATAGTCCAATGTTTTGTTCTTATCCATTCTTGGGTGCTTTTAGCTGTGTGTTTTGGGTCATTATCCTGTTGGAGGACCCATGACCTGCGACTGAGACAGAGCTTTCTGACACTGGGCAGTACGTTTTCGCTCCAGAATGCCTTGATAGTCTTGAGATTTCATTGTGCCCTGCACAGATTCAAGGCACCCTGTGCCAGGCGCAGCAAAGCAGCCCCAAAACATAACCGAGCCTCCTCCATGTTTCACTGTAGGTATGGTGTTCTTTTTTTTGAAAGCTTCATTTTTTTGTCTCTGTGAACATAGAGCTGATGTGACTTGCCAAAAAGCTCCAGTTTTGACTCATCTGTCCAAAGGACATTCTCCCAGAAGGATTGTGGCTTGTCAATATGCATTTTAGCAAATTCCAGTCTGGCTTTTTTTTTGTTTTTTTCTTTCAAAAGTGGAGTCCTCCTGGGTCTTCTTCCATGGAGCCCACTTTCGCTCAAAAAAAGCGACGGATGGTGCGATCAGAAACTGACGTACCTTCACCTTGGAGTTCAGCTTGTATCTCTTTGGCAGTTATCCTTGGTTCTTTTTCTACCATTCGCACTATCCTTCTGTTCAATCTGGGGTCGATTTTCCTCTTGCGGCGCGCCCAGGGAGGTTGGCTACAGTTCCATGGACCTTAAACTTCTTAATAATATTTGCAACTGTTGTCACAGGAACATCAAGCTGCTTGGAGATGGTCTTGTAGCCTTTACCTTTACCATGCTTGTCTATTATTTTCTTTCTGATCTCCTCAGACAACTCTCTCCTTTGCTTTCTCTGGTCCATGTTCAGTGTGGTGCACACAATGATACCAAACAGCACAGTGACTACTTTTTCTCCATTTAAATAGGCTGAATGACTGATTACAAGATTGGAGACATGTGATACTAATTAAAAAGAAACTAATTAGTTTGAAATATCACTATAATCCAATTATTTATTATCTTTTCTAAGGGGTACCAACAAATGTGTCCAGGCCATTTTAGAATATCTTTGTAGAATAAGCAATAATTCATCTCTTTTCACAGCTTCTTTGCTTTATTCTATGACATACCAAAGGCATGCAAGTATACATGATAAAATAGCTTTTAATTTCATCACTTTTCAGGAGGCAAATTCCCCTGTCTAAAAAACCCCACAGTCCATCCATTACAAGAACTTCCACAAGATACAGTATCTTACACTTTTTGCAAATCCAGAATTAAACCATTTTTTACGAAATTTATGAATTGTGATATATCCTGTTGTGTTTGTTTAAAGTTATGATTCAGATAACGTTTCTGATCAATGATAATACCATTTAAGATTTCCTGTATATTTCTACTCTTCCAACTGTATTTCCTCTCTTCTGTAGGATGAGTTTGACAATCACCCACTATATCCAGGAGCACCGCTCAGTAAAAATGAAAGTGACCTTTGCATTGAAACATCGACTGACAGATTCTGCTTTGGATAATCTTCTTGAACTTATGTCATGTCATGTTAAAGACTTTCCCTAAAACAACCAAATACCATCTGTACAAAAAGTTCAATTGTTTGAACTTGTCATCTATGGTGCTGCATTTTTTTTTAAAATATGCCAATCAGATAAATCTGCCCTGAGAATGATAATGTAGATTCCTGTCCAGAATGTGGTGAGGGGTTTAATAAAGAATTAAACAAAAAGGCTGGTCACTTTTCATCCAGCTCCCATTACTAAAGCAGGAACTGCTTGAAAAAAAAGCCTTTTAGATTCCATCCAGAAAAATGTCCAACTAGAAGCAGAGAGATAGGTGATGTCACATCTGGGAAACTGTACCAAAAAGTAAGGAATTCCACACAGTTTGGTCAGAATGGCATTTCTCTTCAGTGGAACAGTGATGGTGTTTAAGTATTTAAATCATCCAGAAGCAGTTTCTGGCCTATTCAGGTAATGGTGAATGAACTCCCATACAAGTTAACCCAACAATGTTCTGTTGTCATGTCTGTGGTTTGGCCCAGGAAAGCCCAGGATGGATAGCTAATTGAAGTTTTTTGTTAAAGAGTTAACTGGTTTGGAAAAAAACAGGTGTAACAGTAATAATTCCAGGAGAAGGTCAGAAGGTTGTTAAAAATACATACTTTAATTTGTTCAGCAGATTCGGTGGCTAGACCAGCCCTTTAAAAACAACCCTGTTTAATGGCAAGTATGGTTGTGACTTTTGTCTGCATCCTGGTCAGCATGTTCACAAGGGAAGAGAATTCACTAGAGTAACCCATTAAAGAAAAAAGATCCACCTATAAAACTCATGAACAGCACAAAAGCAGATGCAATTGCTGCTTCTGAAAGTGGAAACCCAGTGAATGGTGTTAAAGAAGCTCTTCCCCTTTTGTTTTTCCTGTTTTGAATATTCACGTTCTTTTTGTATCTGAATATTTGCACTGTGTTCTTCTTGGTGTAGTAATATGGATTTTACCTTTGAGATACATTCAACATTGGTTTTACTTGGTCTATTCAGTGAATAATCTTTTGACAGACTCATTTACTAGAAGAAACTCTTAGAAAAGTAAGTGTGGTTTAAGGAGTTTGTAAACCAAACTGAGACTCTGTGTGGTAAAAAGTCATTGACCTTTAATTAGAAATCTACTTCTGCATTTACCTAGAGGTTGTTAGTGACTGGGGAGCTCTTTGGGCAACCTCTGCTTTCCCTTATGAAAGCTTACAACAGGGTATTAAAAGTACTTTTCTAGGGTACACAGAGCGTATTTAAACAAATGTGTGAAATGTATACTGTGATAAAACAGGTAAAAATTGCATTTGCTACAAGCATACAAAGTGCCAGTGAACCTGTTGCATATTTTCTTAAAAAAACTTATTGGATCAACAAGAATTTCTACTTGGTCATCAAGTTTAAAAAAAGTCTTGTGTATGACAGGTTTATTTAAAATCATGTTTTGTATCAGACTAAAACTATAACCATGTAATTCAAAGGAATAACTATACAGCTGAATTGCAAAATAGTCCATGTTGTTGAAACTAACCTCTCTTCTGCTAGTAAAAAAAAGAGATGGAGCCCATGCTCTGTTCATGGGAGAGATAGCTATATTGACTGTGAAGAAACTGGAAAAAAACAGATTTTGGATATACAGTTTTTGAAGTTTAAACATATCCTTAAACTTTTCTCCTATTGAAATTCACAAGAATGATAAAACAGAGGCTGTGTTTTTGGACCATTTGGAAAAAGGAAATTGTTAGGATGTCAATTGATGAAAGAGTTCTGTGAATTTCATGCCAAATGAAGTTGAAAGGATTAGGTGTTTCATACTTTAAAAATGTAATTTCAACAATTCTTCACAAATTAATCAATATAACTCATGTTTTCATCAGAATGTACAAAACAATTTTCATACAAAATTATTATTACTAAATTATTAAAAAGTAAATAGATTCAAATTCCATTTTAATGTTGTTTTTTGTTTTACTTATTCCAATCTTGTTATGACATTGGCAATCATTAGGAGTTCTTTGCTGCAATATTAAGTTTTATCATTTTTTCTCCTATAGTTTTTCTCTAAGTAGCTTTGAGCTAAATTACTGCTCTAGACTGCTAAGTGACTGTCCATTTTTTATTTTTCTGATTCCAAAAGTTCATATGATGCTTTGCTATGACCTTTCAACTCTGTTGGCAGTTACAGGACCTATTAGAATCAGGAAGCTTAACAAAATTTTAGATGAACATGAAGCATTATCAAGCCTTATAACATGGACATGCAGACATGTTTGTCAGCGTGAGCAATACACAGTTAATGCCTGTGTCTTCTGATGTTTACATATCACACATACAGCTGTTTCTCACAGCTATAGCACCACCAAATTAAATACTGTGCAAATAAATAATATGGCAGCTTGCATGAAAATTAAAAAAAGAACACAAGTGACTGCAATTGTCCTGCCCTTTTCAAAATCACAAATTCACAGCCTAGCGATGGAAATGGTACAACTCTTTCTGTTTTGACATACAACGTGCAATGTTGTGTGGTATTGCCATTACGGATTCTGTCCCTGTCGATGAGAAAGAGAGGAGGTTAAGAGCTCTAAAACCATGTATGCAGACAGCATCATTTTTTTTGCATTTGGTTTAGATGCTCACTTGGAGTGCGTAGGGTTGCCAGTTCATGCCCAAAATCAATATTGCTAAGGGGGCTAAAACCAATTCCAAAATGTTTTTCCAATATTATAACAGCAAGAGAACATTCAAAGAGGAGGTTAAATGTCTAAGAGACACAAATGGCAAAATCATAGATGAAGAAAAAAAAAAAAATAGCAAATATATTAAATGATTACTTTTCACAGGTTTTTTTACAAAGGAGGACACGGACAACATGCCCCACATGTCGACCTGTTCCTATCCAATTTTAAATAACTTTAGCATAACAGAGGCAGAAGTGTTAAAGGGACTAGGAGCTCTTAAAATAAACAAATCCCCTGGGCCAGATGAGATCCTCCCAATAGTACTCAAAAGAAATGAAAGAAGTTATTTACAAACCGCTAACCAAGATCATGCAACAGTCTCTTGACACAGGGGTTGTACCGACAGACTGGAAAATAGCAAACGTAATACCGATCCACAAAAAGGAGACAAAAACCGAACCAGGTAACTACAGACCAATAAGCCTGACTTCTATTATATGTAAACTTATGGAAACTATAATAAGATCCAAAATGGAAAATTACCTATATGGTAACAATATCCTGGGAGACAGTCAGCATGGTTTTTAGGAAAGGGAGATCGTGTCTAACTAACCTGCTTGACTTTTTTTGAGGATGCAACATTGAAAATGGATAATTGCAAAGCATATGACATGGTTTATTTAGATTTCCAGAAAGAGGTAAAGTACCTTGCTCAAGGGTACAACAGCAGTGTCCCCCCACCTGGGATTGAACCCACAACCCTCCAGTCAAGAGTCCAGAGCCGCTGACCGCCAGAGCGCCCAGGAAGAACGCCCCCCACTGCCCCTTGCCTGACAACCACCAGTACCGCAGGACACCCCGTCCCGCCCAGCGTCTCCAGCAGAGTAAATCTCCGCGACAACAGAGATCAAATCATTTGAGAGAAGGAACATCGGATATCACGTGACTAACACGCTGTCAAGGCCCGCTTTCATTGGAAGAGTCACTACAGAATGATTTGAGACACGTGATCAGTCCTCTCTCTCATTGGTTAACGCCTGAGCCAGGATGTTTCCACAGCTGGATTTCTACCATCGTCCAGAAAACCGTTTTTTCCAGTATTTTTTGTTAAATTGGTTATTGCAAAGTCAAATTTGAAAAACACCAAACCCGGTAGCCGATTCCACAAAAAAGGACCACGTTTTTCCTAACACTAAAAGGTAAGTGCTGAGTTATTTATTACTTCAAGTGAAATGTATGTATTTGTTAATCTCCATCGATATGCATGAACATTCGTGGTGTGTGTGTGTGTGTGTGTGTGTGTGTGTGTGTGGGGTCGGATTGACAGGCTCAACAAACCCTGTGAACGGGGTAGCATTTGGTGAAATACTTTTTGAGATACAGCATGGCGAAGAAAACAGCTTTTTTTTTAAAAAAAAAAAAAAGAAAAATGAAGACGCTTTTGTATACACCTGTATCTCAAAAAGTACTGCTAATTTAGGAACCACACTTGGCATACACATAGTCCCGGAGTGTAGATGTGCAACGGGGTATATATTTTCGGAGGGGTCCTGGTTTTACCGAAAATTGAACCAAAAAGATAACTGTCTGACGTCAGTGCCTGGTAGCGTTGCTTTCAACCGCTCATTTCCACTGAATAAATAGGGAGGCATTGAATAGCCTATAGTTCAGCACACACGGGTCAGATCTGTGTTTCTGTCCGGTTAAAACTGGTAATCAGTGATAATAATTTTTTATTTTTGTGCCTTCAGTACTGGAGAAAAATAATAATAATTTGTTCATTTAGGAAATACGTTTGCTTCCCCAAACTGTTTTTTTGGCAGCCTAATAAGAAGAACAAGTCAGCTGATTGGCCAATTTTGAGATTTCTGATGAGCTTTCATTTTGCATGCGTTTAAAATCTCCGCCAATTTACGTAGTTTTAGTGCCTCATTTGTTGAGCAATGAAAGAAGGCTTTGTGCAATATGAAAACAGCGGTAGGAATATTATTTTCTTCAGTGCGCTGAAACTATCTGAATATTCTTACAAACATTGCTGCACATTCATTCTGAAGCCAAAAATCCGTCTGTGTCTAAAATGGCAAGTGATGTGTGAGATTAACATAAAACCAACAACAACAAAGTGATGCTTCAGATTTGGCAAGCGAGTCAGAATCGAGGGATACAGACAGCTGCAGGTAATGCACATCAGAAAATGCTTCACACTTTCCAGACACTGGGCAAACTAGGTAAATGTAACATATAGTGATCAACGTTTTGTTTTGTTGTGATCCTATTTTCTGTTATGAGGAGAATAAACAAAACCAAAATTGTGGTTTTTTTTTTGTACAAAGCCCCCTTTTCCATATATATTTTTGAAGAGTTTATTTAAGTTAAATTTGACAGTTTTCACTTGCATGCACAGCTTAAAAAAAAAAAAAAACCCCAGTAATGCTGTTACTTTATGAAAATGTGTCATTTGCCACTTTGTTTATTGTTCAGAACTACAATGGCAGGGATAAAAAAAAGAAAGAAAAAAAAGCGATATCTACTTATGTACTGTTTCTGCCTGAAATACACAGTACATGGAAAGTGTATACTTTTATAGTTAATCCAGTGGAGCAAAGTAAAGCCTTCACAACCTATTCTGGAATAGTACAGTTTTACATATTTTAGGATAATAGTATTGTAAGAAGCATTCAAGTTAACTAACAAGCTTTTAGTTAACTTGAATGCTTGCAGCACAGTAATTGTCAGAACATTTTCTAGTTTTAATAAAATTAAAATGAATAACATGCTGTTTTAATAGCATTACAGTGAGATTTGTATAATTATTTGTTTGCAAGGTGTCATTTGAATACTGGTCAGGAAATGGTATTTTGCTTTCTATTTTTATTATTAATGGTGATCAAACATTGTAACTTGTTAAGTAGTTATTTCTGAGATGTATTAGTTGATTGGTGCAAGTGCAGTGTTGCAAACGTTTTGTTACTGTATGTAAAGTCTGATTGGATAGTCAGATTTTTCATGACCATTTAAACAACCCCCACCACTACGCACATCTTGAGCGCCCTGTGGCCCCCAAAGGTTTGGAAATGTCCTTATCTGGCCCGCCAGAGAATGTAATTGAGTACCACTGCTGTAAATGGTTATGATCTTGTATAGCGTAGGTTCTAAAAAAAAAAAAAAAAAAGTGAGAAGATAATGTTTTGCCAAATAGAATAAAATACAAAATGCATACTATTATATGTATGCATGTTATATATTCCATATTTTAAGCACATACATTAAACACTTTCTGCTATTTGTTTACTGTATATCGCTGCCAAAGGAAGTTTGAGATTTTTAAATTAACAGCTTCAACTGCTACAGAATGTTTATCTTGAAGAGACCTTCTTCACCACAAAGTTGTTCTTCAACTGACACAGAATGCTATCTTGAAGAGATCTCTTCACAACACGAAGTAATTTACTATCGAGAATCTCTTATATAAAATCATTAACGTGGGTCGCTATCGTCACTTGCAGAGACTTATGCCCTATATATTAATTTAGCAGACATTTTCCATCACTAAAAAAAATAGACTTCATGATTAATCTAACTGGTAATTCAGTGAAATATTTTAAACATATATATTTGGGACGGCCCACCCCTCCAGACTAGGACATATTTAATGTTCTATGTAATGAATTAAAAATTTGGAAATATTCTAGTTCACAATTTAAAATGGAGAAAATGTAATCCCACTATATTGCTATCTATTGCTAGTCAATTATGTTAATGATTTAAACTATTGACAACATGTTTAAGAACATATGAAGTGGGAAGCGTTTAAAATCTTTCAAAAAAATGTATGTACAGTACTGTGCTTAATACGAAAGTTAGGCCTAATGTATGTACTCTACATGTACTTAATACGTTTCTGATTTTTACATTTCTGGATTGCAATGAGATATAAAATACATCTTACAGTATGTCTTTAAAAAATGTAGAGTTTTGACATAGGTTACATTTAGGTTTATGTTAAGTTGTGTGCTTAACTGTTTGGGTTTATTTTAAGTTTTTGACTGTAGTAGTAAACAAAAAAAATCACGTTTCAAAAGCATGTGGAAATGCGGGTGCATGAACGTTTTATCATTTTTTTTACAAATGGTAATTTGAGCTTCAAGGAATTTTCCTGTGCTAAGTTTAAACAAGAAGAATGACTTTGTTCAGATAATTTTGTACAGTGGACATATATATGTATGGCATATTATATCATACGTTTGCTTCTGGCCAGTGCCAGTTTGGCTGGTAAATAACTTTTGTCTCTGTTCCATTTGGTGGGGGTGGGGGGAACCCTCGAATTCACCCCTGCAGTTGCAGATTTTTTTTTTCTCTCCAAATGTTAAGCCACACAAAACAAGCAAAGTTGGGTTGCAAATGCATCGTTTTGATGGGGGTCGTCAGCCAAGCAGGAAAAAACATTTAATTTGATTATTACAATTTGTACTGTGCTTGTTGTTGCCTGATGCTAGAGCTTCTTATTTATGATGGTAACTTGAGGTATTTCCATAGAAATGTTCTACTTTAGTTCAGTAGGATTTTTGATGTCATTACAGAAGTAACACTTTTTTATTCCGTTTGATACTAGACATATTCAAAGCTACACTGCAGTCAATTATCAGTAGAGTATGTACATAACACTGATTGCATACATTCAACTTTTGCTATACAATATTTAAGAACTGGTAGACCATAGATTGATGCATGAAAATACACAGCCAAATCTGATGTAGAGTCGACTCCACTTATTTGCATATTGAATAATTGTATAATAATTTGTTAACTGCATAGCATGCAGCTGGTCCCGCTTTTAAGCGCAATAATTTTCTATGATTGTATGGTACTAAATGCACATTTTATGGGTCCCGAAGTCCGTTGTACATTGCATTTTAATTTGGATAATTGCATAATGCGAGCAATGTTCAAAAAAATATATATGTTTACGCTTGAGTTTCAAAAATAGCAGTGACGAAGCGCATAGCAACTGTATGACAGCGGAAAAGCAGGCACGAAAACAGTTTTACAGTTGTTTATCAGCTCAATCGGCCGACTACTATGCATACTTCCATAAAATTATTTTTTTTGCAGTACGTTGTAGTCAGAAGATCTATAGTAAGGTACTGTGCACCCTGTTTAACTTTTTTTTTTTTTACTGTACTGTATTACAATATATGAGTTTAGGCTGGCTGTAATATACGGTACATTAGTTTACATTATTTTACTTTTCATATCATAAGTTGCCAGAGAATAGTGTTTTGTATTGAGCGTATAACATTTCAAGTTGGTTTATTTTTGTGAACTTGTCCAATATTTTAAGTTACTCGTAATGAAATATAAAAAATAAATAAAGTTATGAATCTGATCAAAACAAATCATATACATGTACGCCCATTGTATTCCTCACTCGGCGTGTCCGAGCCCATGCAATTATGCTGTCTCCTGTAACTTGTATCCTCTTTTACTTGTTTCACTATCTATCATGAATCATGGAAATACTGTACAGGTGAAAATGCCATATTGATGAGCTTGATAGTTTAAGACGATAGTTCATGTATCAATAACATAAATGCAAAATTTGGAAAAACAGAACAGGCTGAGTAGGAGCCGTTGACATTGGATTGGCCCAACTATACCTTTTGATATTACTATATAAACAGTACTGTAGTATTTGTGTTTTTATTATACTGCAGTGAATGTAAATACAGGGTGTTGCCAACCAAAAACATAAAAATACAACATTTTCCAAGTACACCTGGAGGTCATGTGTTAACTTGTCGTTTTATTTGTTTTAGTGTAATGAAGACAAGATCCATCTACAAATACACAGGCTGTGATTAAAGCCTGACATCACAACTTCATAATCGTATATAATCATTATTTTAGTCATTGAGCAGATGCTTTTGTCAGAAACAACTTACAGAGACTATTTATTTAACCAGGAGATTTACCCATTGAGACAGAGGCCTCCATTACAAGAGGGTCCGGGGGGGGGGAGGGGGGGGAAGTGGGGCAAAACACACTTTTAACCCTAATTAAGGTAGAGGGACTTTAGGTAGGCCGGATTGTATAACCTGCTTTTTGGATTTGGCCATGACACCGGATTAACATACCTGCTCTTACGAAGAGTGCCATGGGATCTTTAACATCCACACAATGTGGACAGGACCTCGGTTTAAAGATTGAAGTACTACTGAGCCAATTATATTTAAGTCAAACAATTACAAACAAAAACCCCAAAACTACAATAAAAATCTAGATAAACACAATATAGAATTGTCCCCTGCTAAATGAATAACAAACTCTGTGTTGTGAATTATTCAGTCAGGAGTGGTCGGAGATTTGGTGGATAAATATAACGCCACTCTGGCAAATAGTCTTGATACTATTGCACCTTATAAAATAAAGAAACTATCTACAAAAAATATTTTCTCCTTGGTTTAATGATACAACACGTATGCATAAACGTATGTGTCGCAAATTAGAACGCAGATGGAGATCGACTGGACTTCAGATATATTATCAAAGCTGGAAAGATAGTATTTTAACATATAGAACGTCACTGTCTTTAGCTCGATCTGTTTATTTCTCCGATCTTATTGACAAAAATCAGAACAATACAAGATTTATTTTTCAGTCAACAGCAAGATTAACAAATCCGCAAATCAGAGCGCGTTACACAGAATATTCCTCCAGTAAGCTGTGAATCACTTCAATAAAAAAGTGACCGACATTAGGAATCAGTTGAGCAACTACATACTGATATAAAACAATTATACAAATATTCTTGGTCCGTCTGAACCCAACCAAATCTTACAGCACTTTTGCTTGACATGTGAACAAGAGCCGGATGCCATAATTAAAAAGACTAAACCCACAACATGTGCATTAGATCCCATTCCTACTACACTTTTTGAGAAAAGTATATCCAAAAAATAAATAACACAGTTTTAAATATTATTAACAGCTCACTCTCATCAAGTACTGTTCCAAATTTTTTGAAGACTCGTAGTAAAACCCCTGCTCAAGAAGCCTACCCTTGATCCCAATGTGCTTAATAATTACAGGCCTATTTCTAATCTCCCTTTTTTTGTCCAAAGTGTTAGAAGAGTAGTGGCTGAACAATTAAATAGATTTTTTGCTGCACAGAATATTTCTGAGAAATTTCAGTCAGGTTTCAGGCCTTATCATAGCAATCGAGACGGCACTAATTCGAGTGGTAAATGATATGTTGATGACTTCTGACATGGGCTCGCCTTTCAGTACTTGTTCTACTGGATCTAAGTGCTGCTTTCAAATACCATTGATCATTCTGTCATAATTAATCGCCTTGAACATTTAGTGGGATTGTCAGGTACTGTCTTGTTCTGGTTCAGATCCTATCTCTCTAATAGGTTTCAGTTTGTTAAAGTTGAGGAGGAGACCTATTTTATGTCAAAGGTTACGTGGGGTTCCTCAGGGTTCAATTCTTGGCCCAATTCTGTTCTCTCTATATATGTTACCTTTGGGAAATATCATTCGAGACACAGAGTTCATTTTCATTGCTATGCTGATGACACTCAGCTTTGCCTGTCTCTCAAACAGGGTGATGTATCTGCTGCTAATATTTTGAATACCTGCCTTGCTGACATTAAACATTGGATGTTTAAAAGCTTTTTAATGTTAAACTCAGACAAAACAGAATTGATGATAATGAGACCTCAGAAGCAATACAAGAACATAGATTCATCTGATTTTCTACTCGACGGTCTCTGTACAGAGATTCTAGAGCAGAGATAAAAAAACCTAGGTGTCACTTTTTGATTCAGACCTCTCTTTGAATCACACATTAAAAATGTTACAAAAATGTTCTTTTTTCATTTAAGAAACATAGCTAGACTGAGAGGTATGCTTTCCAAGCAGAATGCAGAGAGATTGGTGCATGCTTTTATATCTTCAAGGATTGATTAATGTAACAGCCTTTTTGCTGGTATTAGTAACAATGTTATATCTCGGCTGCAACTTGTACAGAATGCTGCTGCAAGAGTTTTAACTGGGAGTAAGAAACAAGATCATATCACCCCTGTGCTAAGCGTCCTTGCATTGGCTTCCTGTTCGATTTAGGATCGATTTTTAGGTGCTATTATTATCCCACAAGGCTCTAAATTGCTTAGCTCCAACCTATTTAAAGGATCTTTTTTTTTTAAAACCATTTAATCACAGGATCGATTTTAAACAAAACCAGGTGGTAGATGCTTGAACTCAATAACGAATAACTTGAAACTGACAAAAGTAATTGGCATCCACCATTGTTTATTCCATATTTAATAGAAATCAGACTTTGCTTTTGATTTTTTATTCAACATAATATTGTAAATAATAAAACAAATGAAAATGGCATGGACAAAAATGATGGGACCGCTAACCTAATATTTTGTTGCACAACCTTTAGAGGCAATCACTGCAATCAAACGTTTTCTGTAGCTCTCAATGAGACTTCTGCACCTGTTAACAGGTAGTTTGGCCCCACTCTTCCTGAGCAAACTGCTCCAGCTGTCTCAGGTTTGATGGGTGCCTTCTCCAGACTGCAAGTTTCAGCTCTTTCCATAGATGTTCGATAGGATTCAGATCAGGACTCATAGAAGGCCACTTCAGAATAGTCCAATGTTTTGTTCTTATCCATTCTTGGGTGCTTTTAGCTGTGTGTTTTGGGTCATTATCCTGTTGGAGGACCCATGACCTGCGACTGAGACAGAGCTTTCTGACACTGGGCAGTACGTTTTTCGCTCCAGAATGCCTTGATAGTCTTGAGATTTCATTGTGCCCTGCACAGATTCAAGGCACCCTGTGCCAGGCGCAGCAAAGCAGCCCCAAAACATAACCGAGCCTCCTCCATGTTTCACTGTAGGTATGGTGTTCTTTTCTTTGAAAGCTTCATTTTTTCGTCTGTGAACATAGAGCTGATGTGACTTGCCAAAAAGCTCCAGTTTTGACTCATCTGTCCAAAGGACATTCTCCCAGAAGGATTGTGGCTTGTCAATATGCATTTTAGCAAATTCCAGTCTGGCTTTTTTATGTTTTTTTTTTCAAAAGTGGAGTCCTCCTGGGTCTTCTTCCATGGAGCCCACTTTCGCTCAAAAAAGCGACGGATGGTGCGATCAGAAACTGACGTACCTTCACCTTGGAGTTCAGCTTGTATCTCTTTTGGCAGTTATCCTTGGTTCTTTTTCTACCATTCGCACTATCCTTCTGTTCAATCTGGGGTCGATTTTTCCTCTTGCGGCGCCGCCCCAGGAGGTTGGCTACAGTTCCATGGACCTTAAACTTCTTAATAATATTTGCAACTGTTGTCACAGGAACATCAAGCTGCTTGGAGATGGTCTTGTAGCCTTTACCTTTACCATGCTTGTCTATTATTTTCTTTCTGATCTCCTCAGACAACTCTCTCCTTTGCTTTCTCTGGTCCATGTTCAGTGTGGTGCACACAATGATACCAAACAGCACAGTGACTACTTTTCTCCATTTAAATAGGCTGAATGACTGATTACAAGATTGGAGACATGTGTGATACTAATTAAAGAAACTAATTAGTTTGAAATATCACTATAATCCAATTATTTATTATCTTTTCTAAGGGTACCAACAAATGTGTCCAGGCCATTTTAGAATATCTTTGTAGAATAAGCAATAATTCATCTCTTTTCACAGCTTTTTTGCTTTATTCTATGACATACCAAAGGCATGCAAGTATACATGATAAAATAGCTTTTAATTTCATCACTTTTCAGGAGGAATGAAGCATTATTTCAATGAGCTGTAAGGGTACCAACAACTGAAGTAGTAAAACATATTAAAGCACCTCAGGATTGGCTAAAGATGTTTCTTCAAAATGGCTATACCTCAGTTCAGATGATAACTGTAGGGGCGTAACCAGGTTCTGTTCAGTCAGTCATTTGCTTTAGTGGTGTAGTCACATTTTTTTGGTGATTTTTTATTTTTCTACCCTACTCTAATTTGCGGATTTTTTTAGCAAAAAACATTGTTAAAGTGCATCTTAAAATGAAGGATGGTAAACTGGAAAACTGCAAAATTTGTTTACATGTATATGTTCATGCTCTGTAAATGTTATCAAAACCAAAATCCATTTCTGCTTCAGGCAGTGTAGTGCCTTATTATTATTATTATTATTATTAAATTATTATTATGATTTTTTTTCAAACTGGTCCATGCCACTTATAATAAACACCATGATTGGCTTTCATTGAATACAAAGTTATTGGCAAACAAAGGCTTCTGTCTTAACAGCATTTTTAATTTGGGCTCTGTGACAGGATGGTCAAAACATTGTGACTTTTAAATGGCTTTTGACTTTTAAACTAAACAAGAACCAATGTATTCATTGAAAAACAAGTTATTCATATGCCCTGCAGGACACCAAGTTTAACCCTTACCAGAGCTTGACTTTCAAACATTTTATATCCTGTTCGTTAAAGCTTGTCACTAACTTTTGTTGACCCTGTGACTGTCTGGGCCAGTTTTGTCTTGTAAATTTCCTTCACTGAAAAGAAATTTCCAAAAATAATGTTTGAAAACAACGATATGGAAATATATGCAGAAAACTCATTTTTTATGTTTATTTGATTTGTATTCTAAATGACTAATTCATACCATTCATGACATTGGTTTTTAATTTCTTCAATATATTTTCTCATGCAAATACTGTATATTTTTTAATTTTAAGACCTATGCAGACGGAAGTATCAACCAAAGAATGCATGATAAACATAAAACATGTTCCTATTTAAAAATTCCTGTTTTTCTGATGCATTTAAATTTCTTTTAATTAGGTTTTTAATGTCTAAATGTCCTTATTATTTATTTCTTAGCAGACGCCCCTTATCCAGGGCGACTTACAGTCGTAAACAAAAAAATACATTTCAAGAATCACAGTACAAGTATTAATACAAT
>JAFJMP010000275.1:0-17548 GCA_029692085.1 Gymnothorax javanicus | reverse complement strand
ACAGGCTGTTTCTGTGACTGACTCAGGTTGGGATCATTATCCCTGACCTGTTAATGCTAAACGGCTACAACAGGCTGTTTCTGTGACTGACTCAGGTTGGGATCGTATCTCCAGACCTGTTAATGCTAAACTAGCTACAACAGGCTGTTTCTGTGACTGACTCAGGTAGGGATGCATTATCCAAAAATCTGTTAATGCTAAATGGCTACAAAGGCTGTTTCTGTGACTGACTCACTCAGGTTTGGGAAGCAAAGGCCAATACCAGGTCAAAAATTTGGAAGCAACAACTTCAAGTTTCTGTCCACAATGCCTTTTTAAATACCAGTATGAAATCTAAATGGATTTTGGGATGTTTTTACTTCATGATTCAGGTTTTATTCATTGATCCTGACCCATTTTCCTCTAACAGCTACAACAGGCTGTTTCTGTGACTGACTCAGGTTATACTTAATGCTCTGATGTTGTTTCCTAACTCAGGTTGGGATACATATCTCACCGGGCAACAGGCTGTTTTGACAGACTCAGGTTGAATAAATGTTAACTAAAAAGAAAGGAGGGGCTGTTTTTGGGTTGAGACGAGGTGCAGAGTCATAACTCAGTGAAAAAGTAAAAACAAATCACAGTTTGCATTATTCACTTTATGTCTCAGGTTTACAACCCACCGGATGACCGGTAATCTGCGGGCACTAGAACCATGGGCCTGTTAATATGGCCCGATAATTTGAGTAAAAAATGTATTCTGATAAGTGACTCTTTATATAATAATCATGTTTATTTTGTTGCAAAGTATGCCAATGAAATATGATATCTTTTTTGTACAATGCTGATCTTGCTTCCAAACTTTTGGCCTATGTGACTGACTCAGGTTGGAACCATTGACTGTGAATGCACAAACTATATAAGTTGCTAACTTAGTTATGAACAGGCTGTTTCTGGAAACTGGCCTCAGGTTGGGATCGTATCCCTGACCTGTTAATGCTAAAATGGCTACAACAGGCTGTTTCTGTGACTGACTCAGGTTGGGATCGTATCCTGACCTGTGAATGCTAAACTAGCTACAACAGGCTGTTTCTGTGACTGACTCAGGTTGGGATCGTACCCCTGAAGCAGCGGCTGATCTTCCCACGCTGGGGGTCAGGGATGACACCTGGGGCAGTTCTCTCAAGAACATTTTGAGCAGGGAGGCCACGTTCTGGACGTCCTCACCAGCACTAGCATCCACAGGCTTCCCGCAATCACAGCGAGCCTTCAGCTTCGCAGTCTTCTCTGCAGAGCCACACACTCTGAACAAACCCTCCTCCTGCAAACCTGCGCCAGGGCCGGGCAAAGGAGACACACATTACACACCTCACACACCGCATCGCACACTGGGGCAGAAACTAACTCACTCGCTCATGCATTTATCCTGGCCAGCAGCCATACCACTATTCGATCTGCTCCAGCCGCGTGGCTGAAGCTAAGCAGGTGTGGGCTCGGTTAGTACTTGGATGGGAGACCACCTGGGAAAACCAAGTTGCTGCTGGAAGAGGTGTTGGTGGGCCAGTAGGTTGCGATCTTCCCTCTGGTGGAATAATCCCCAATGCCCCAGTGCAGTGACAGGGACACTGTACTGAAGGAGACGCTGTCTTTCGGATGAGACATTAAACCGAGTGCCTAACTCACTGTGGTCATTGAAGATCCTATGATACTTATCGATAAGAGTAGCAGGTTCCCTGGTGTCATGGCTAAAGTCCCAACCTGGCTCTTTCGACCTGCCACCTTATCATCCCCTGATCTAATTGGCTGTGCAAATTGCCCTCTCCCTCCCCACCTCAACCCCCAGGGCTCCCTTGAAAAAGAGATTTCACTCTCAACAGGACTTCCCTGGTTAAATAAAATAAAGTCCTTCCATTCATTCAAATTCATTCATTTTTAAATTTTCACTAAGCCACCAGCCATCCATTCATTCACTCTGCATTCATCCATCCATCCATCCACCCACCATCCATTCATTAATTCATTCATCCACTCACTATTGCACTTGATTGCACGGAGATCCGATAGTAGCTGTAGTTTGAGATCTCAAGATGTTATTTATTGTTTTATGTTTTGTTTATTGTCTGTCCCAAGTGCATGGACCAATCTGGGAATGAAAGCTTTTAAGTGCTCTGCTCCCCTCACCTGGAATAACCTTTGGAAAGATTTGAAACTGATGGAATTAGTCTCATTGTCTGATTTGAAATTTCTTATTAGTACAATGGTGAATAAATCGGTTGGTACTTGTTTATTCCCATAGATATTTTAACGTAAGTCCACAGTTGAATGAATATCTTTTTTTGACCATCGGTGTATTAAGTTGTCTACATCTTGGTGTTTACATTTTATTTTTTCTTGTTATTGTCATGTTGTCTACAACACTTCATGCCGCCATTTTGGCCAGGTCTCCCTTGAAAAAGAGATCATGGATCTCAATGGGACTGCCTGGTAAAATATGGGTCAAATAGAAATAAATAAAATAACTATACACTTATTCATTCATTCATCCATCAATATTTACATGTTCATTCACTCTTTCATTCCTGCAAGTATGTTTTTTCATTCATTCACAACAGAAAACCAAGGCACGATGCAAACTCAACACACTGCAGGCTTACCATTTTATCAATACTGATCATATTTTTACCCTGTTGACCAGTGAATCACTCGTGGAAAAACAGAAAAGCTGCACTGCTCTCGGGGAATGAATGGTGCCATTATTGTTGGAAAGTGCTCAGTGGTGAGACGACCGTGTTTGTCCAGCATGTCCACCATGTCTCTTAGGACCCAAGGGATGCCACACACCATCTGCCCTGATTCACCGAGCTCCGCCAGGGAGATGCCAAAGACTGGCCTCCCATTTCGGCAAGCTGGGGGCCCTGAATTGGCCTTCCTGCCGGGCTTTTTTCGTCTAGAGAATGACTTCTGTGGTATGGCAGGAGACAGTAATGAGTATTTTACAAATGAAGACCACAATGGAAAAATGATCAGAGTCACATTTTCACAATATGGAGAAATGATGTATTAAAAATTCAAAACGATCTTAGAAACAAAGCACTGAAAAAAATGCAAAAAATATAAAATATATAAAATATTATAATAATATATATGAAATATTAAAACATGAAAAATTTGGACTCTGATCGTTTTTCCTTGGTAGTTTTCAAATAGATTAGCTATAATGATGAATAGTGACTTTCGACCGAACTAAATGATTTGTTCTTCAAAATAAATGGGCATTTGAAAGAAATTGTTTTCTTCAGTCCATGTGTAAATTAGCAGACTTCTTCCCTAATTATTTTTCACTTCTTGACTCACAATAGACATGTAACTGGACATTGCTGATTACTTGGAAAGGTAGAAGTGCATTCAAGCAATTTCACCCTTTCCCTGTTTCTGTAGCACTTCAAAAATGGTCTGACAGCACACAAATACTACATTGCGCACACCTATGTGGGAAATGATTAAAATGTTAATGAAGTTTTACTTCTAGCTAGCATAAAAAAGAATATTCTGAATTATGTATACAAATTTGATGCAGGGTATAATTCCTGAATGCATAATAGTGGAGGCTGGGGCCTGATGAGCCATGGGAACCAATGATCCATATCAATATTTTGCCTATTTTAAGCAGCTCTGACATCTTTTGATTACAAATGTGAGATATGGTTCATTGGTCCCCATGGCTCATTGGAGCCCTGTCTCCCCTACATAACTTGATGACCAAATTAAGCCACGAAAGGTGATTTCACCGTTACTGGACGTTTTTAGAAAACCTCAAATTGAACTAAATCAGCTGTTCCTTGAAGGCGGTGTCATCCATCAGAAAGAGATAAGACCTAGTTTCAACACAAAGGATATGTCCTGTTCTCCTATCATTCCAGCCCACTTTTGTAAACTTGCCCAAAGCTCTTCCAATTTTGAGTTAGAATGAGCAATACATGTTGAAAGATCATATTTTGACTTTTTTCGTCTCTTAGAAAGTGTTGATAAAGAATGAGAGACAGTGAAAGACATCCTCTTCTAGGATTCTATTGCTTGAAATACATTTTAGATATGATAAGTATGTACAACATATATCAAAGATTAGAAACCTAGAAGAGGGCAATGTTGATGTTTTTAACTTTGAAAGTGCATGATGAAGTGACATCTGTAGGATGCTGTTAACTGTATCTAGCTCAGAAGTCATGTAATAAAATGTGACACTTTTGCCTATTTTTCATTTTTTTATTATGTTTAGATATTGCCATATGAGTATTGGATACGTTATTGCAATAATAGGTAAAAAATTCTAATGAGGTTTTTTTGGAGTTTCAACAGACATGAGATCTGCTAAAAAGGGGTGTCTTTCACTGTCTCTCATTCTTTATCAACACTTTGTAAGAGACGAAAAAAGTCAAAATATGATCCTTCAACATATATTGCTCATTCTAACCCTAAATTGGAAGAACTTTGGGTAAGTTTACGAAAGTGGGCTGGAATGATAGGAAAACAGGACATATCCTTTACAGTACCTTCCGTAGCAACCGTGTAAACTGAGTAAGCTTGTAAAAGATGCACTTACACAAAGAGTGAATGAAGGGCAGATTCCCATTTTGATCTTGCAAACCACAACACTCAATTCGAAGGAAGCAGAGAGTTATCTCACGTCTCGACAAATCTATCCCACCCGGAGTATCAAATACTGATGATAATATAGCTTGCTTTTTTCACGAACTAGGAGGTGAACGTCATGACAAGTTTTTGTCCGAAGTTTTAAAATAAAACACTGAACAACGTCCAGAGAATGGAACCAGAGATGTTATTTTACGCTCATCTGTATATGCCCATATCAATAATTGTATTTGTTTACAGGTTGCTATCCATGTGACCAAATCGTCAGACTTTGTTTATGGATCGATGGTGGCGTGCATAACGTCAGCTGCGTTCGAAATGCACACTTGTCCACTCGCTCGCTCACTCTCCATCGTGCCCTATAGTGAGTGAGAGTACATTCCGAACGCAGCCCAGGCTGTTAGAGAATTAGGAGACCAACCTACAGTTTTTTCCGAACACGAGGTATTTATCGTAGCATAGATACCTGGAAATTTCATTTGAAGCGCGAGGTTTCAAATATAAATTTCCAGGTATCTAACCTACGATAAATACCGAGTGCTGGGAAAAAACGGTAGGTTTATCTCCATTCTACCATGACTCTTGTCAACACCCCTACGAAAATATTGGCGTGCTAGCTATGACACACAGTTCGATATCACTTTGGCTTGCTAGCTAGGAAGCCAACTAGCCCGCTAACGAGTATGACAGTGTACGCATTGAAAGCTAACTGCAGCCTTTTTAGCTCGCTAGCCAGTTGGCTATGTAGCTAAATACATTGGCGCGTTCGCTATACTATTGCTAGCTAGGTAGCCAACTTGGTCCCATTAGTGTGCTAGTTAGCTAATTAGGCATCCCATTCAGTTAACATTGACCGCCAATTTACAGCGCAGGTGAGCGATCGCTTACGGTACTTGTCCCTTTTAGGAATATGCCTCTTTCCCCAAGAAAAAGAAATATTTTTGTTCTGGTCACTGATACCAAAATTAACGCCGAAGCTCCCACAAATGTTTTTTGAATCGCCGTCTGCAAGCAGGCGGAAATGAATGAACTCAGGTGCGACTTTTACTTCGGGTGTTTTTGCAGCTGGAACAGTTGCTTCACTTGAGCCTACCCTGACAGCAATCTAGTGTTTCAGTATCCACGCCTGGACCCCGTTAATACCGGTTTGCAGGTCAAGTTATTATAATAATAATAATAATAATTATTATTATTATTATTATTATTACTTTTTTTTCTCAATGTTAAAAACATGTTAACATTTACTAAAATACGTCCAAGTATAAAAATTGTCAATATAAAAAATAAACAAACAATTACAAATCTAGATAATTTCAATTATACGGGCGGCCATTTTCTCCATTGCATTGTCTACATTAGTTATTTCCACAGTTCTACTGGATCGTGATCCTGTCAGACATAGTAAAGCAGAGCGCATTAGTGCGTAGTACACTTTGGCTCTGATCCACGAAACCGTGTTCGCATAGTTCTCGCCCTTTTTCATTGCTATGAGCTCAGCAATGCGTTTGAGGTATAATAATAATAATAATAATAATAATAATAATAATAATTTAATAGCTACATGAGGACAAAATGGCAAAGGCAAAACTTTCTGCCAAAAATCATAAAAATATTGTATGTCCTTTAAATTTAGTTGTATGTCCGATGCATCCCATGAAGCCCTTATCAAAGACGCTTATAACATGGGCTACCTTTAAAATTTATTAAAAATGTTGCCCAAGAAATGTAAAATTGTAAATACAAATCCAGCCAGATCATGAATGTTGATGACAAAATGGGTGAAAACAAGCAAAATTCATTTGGTGATTTATGTCCACCAGAGATGTTGCAGAAAAGTCACTAAAATGGGACAAAACATACTTTGATCCGGTGTAGAAGACAAACAATATGACATCTTGTGCTTCAATGGCGTCCCAAACTAAGCCAAACATTTCCATTCTTGGGTATAATCCGAGAGAGAAGTAATCCAATGAAATGCCTAAAGAAATACCATACATAAAAGTGATCCACCTTTCAGATCCGGATCCATATCTGACCAAGATTTGGCCCAAGATCTGCCTCTGGTGCCATCAAATTTAAAAGATCCTTTTATCATGCCAAATCCTGTCCAGACAACAGAAGGACAGACGGACAAATAAATAAATAAATAAATAAATAAATAAACCGTTCGATCGCATTATCTCTGGAGATAAGAATAAATTAATGAGGACAAAATGGCAGTGGAAAACACCCAAAAGGGGGAAAAAATATTGTATGTCCTTTTATTTAGGGGGGATGTCTCCATGAAATTTATAAGACGCTTATTTTTGGGCTTTTTTGGTTATTAAAAATGTGCCCAAGATGTAACACCAAAAGGTGCACTCATGAATGTTGAGGAGATAATGGGTGAAAACAAGCAAAAATTCATTTTTGATTTATGTCCACCAGAGACACCAAAGGTCATCAAAATGGGACAAAACATACTTTGAAGTGTGTAGAAGACAATCAATATGACATCTTGTGCTTTTTTGGCCAAACTAAGCCAAACATTTCCATTCTAGGTATAATTGAGAGAGAAGTAATCCAATGTAATACTAAAGAAATACCATCGAATAACAGTGATTACCTTTCTTGCAGGTCATATCTGACCAAGATTTGGCAGTGCCATCAGGAGAGATTTAAACCTTACTTTTATCATGCCATATCCTTACCATAACACGAACACAATTTTAAATTTGGACTTCCCATACCTTCAGAATAGTCAATTAATGGTATAATGCAGTGGTTCCCAAAGTGGGGGGCAAAATTGCAGGGGGGCGCAGGCGGGAGGCAATTTTTTTTTTTTTTTTTCCCATTAGAGTTCCACACACCAACAGAAAATCATGTGCATACAGCACATCAGCAACCTTGTTCCGGACCACTGAAGGAGTGTCTTGAGACAGTTGAATTTTTTCTGTCTTTACTGGCCTTGCACCGAGGTACGGTCTCGGAACCACTGACTGCACAGTCCATTCGCTGCCCAGAAGACTGCGATTACATCGTAAATGCCTGCCTTAATCTCAGCATAACTGTTGGCCAAATCATTCATCTAACCTGCCATTTAGATAAATAAATTGTTATGAATGTAGTTGTTCAAATATCTGAAACTGGTAAATGAGCTGGTTACAATCAATGTAGTCTATACGCAACTCGCTGCTTTTTTATCCTGCACTGATCTGGTATATTAATAATGAACTAGTTAGTGGCACCGAACAAAATCCGACAGTAGCAGTGAGAGCCGAAATTGTCCTGTCCTGTGCGGTGTCCAGTAAGAGCCGAAATTGTCCTGTCCTGTGCGGTGTCCTATGAGCTGTCCTGCGCAGTGTCCTGCGCACTGTCCTGTGTCCTGTGCAGTGTCCTGCTCACTGTGTCCTGCGCACTGTCCTGTGTCCTGTGCAGTGTCCTGCGTGCTGTCCTCGCAGAATCCTGTGTCCCTGACAGCGCTGTCCTGCGCCAGTCGCAGTGTTCTGTGCGGTGGCCTCGGCAACTGCGCAGTGTCCTACGAGACTTGTAACAGGATTGGACAGTTTTCTTATTTAAATTTCATGCATTCGGAGAGAGGTGATGGGTTTATGTTTATTTTTATCTTGAAATCAAAAATATATACAATCATGCCCAAAATTATTCATACCCCTACCAATTTTTGTTTTTTTTAGAGATATTTTTTGACAAATCAAATTTATTCTTGCACAAATGACTCCAGTAAGTTGACATAAGGCTGTAAGTGCAGTAAACAATTTTTCATGAAATAAAAATACTTTTTTTGGAATTTTATTTGACAGAAAACTTGTGATGCCATGTCAGACTTATTCATACCCTTTTCTCAGTAATTAATGGCAAGTCTTTATTTTATGAATACAGCCTCAAATGCTTATGAATGGTTGATCTGGACATGGCATTTTTATAAATTTGTCAAATAAATTTACCCTCTTTGGCAAAATTTCTTGAAAATTGTTTAGGTTTAAGGTTTACAGCCTTATGTCAACAGTTACTGTGTCATTTGTGCAAGAATAAAATTTGATTTGTCAAAATATTGAAAAAAAAACAAAAATTGGTAGGGGTATGAATAATTGGGGCATGACTGTATGTTTTAAACAGCGAAATTTTCGAATAGCACACATCCTTGTCGATTTTCGCTCTGCGTTGTAGCTTATAGGCTACGTTAACCGGATCAATAAAGAGTTCTAACCTGTTCACTATATTGAATAGTACACGCTGCTCCTGTTGCGGGACATTCGCTACACAGTAAAACGTTCAGTGTTAAATCAACACTTAGAGTCTATTTGGATGTGACAGTCTCTGTCTCTGTGGCGGGAGAGTGACTGAGGCAATGGGAAAAGTGTCCTGCTGACTGTCCTGCGCCAAAAGCAAGTGTCCTGCTGACTGTCCTGCACTGCGCGAGTGTCCTGTTGACTGTCCTGTGGAAGTATGCGAGTGTCCTGCGTCAATCTCACAGGAGAGGACAATTTCGGCTACTGCCGCGAGCCGCGATTTGGCTATTTCAAACCTGTCAAACAGTCTCACAGGCATTGTTTCTAAAATTTTGATTCAAGGTTTCTGGTAGAAATGCTCAGTTTTCTGGCAGAAACCCTGAGGCTACTCCGACTTTTTACATATTTTGGAATGAAACAAAGCACATCTGAATATTGTTCACGACCCGCAACAATAAATCAGAGGCACAGATGGTTTACTGCCATAAATTATAATAAAGCTTGCACAACGATACGCATCCCTTACGAAAAGGAAGTTTTTTCAAGTGTGCCTTTAGCATACTTCTTCTAAACTAAAAATAAGAGAGTATACTTTCAGTTTACTTTTGATGTACTTATCAGAGATATACTTAAAAAAGTAATACTTCAGTATACATAGCTTATACTGAAAAGTACACAGAGAAGTCTAAGTATATTTGGCTTATACTTGTAACTAAACTTTTGATCGAGGTATACTCAAGAAAAGTATAATAAAGTATTAAAATATTCATGCCTAATGTTCAAGTATACTTGGCTCGCAGTTAGGCTACTATCAAAAGAATAAGCACATTAAAATATATTTTACCATACATATTGGCTTCTTTGAAGTATAATACGTTATAGTTTACTCAGTTTTTACTATCTCATGAACTTACATATTCCACATGTAAGTTTGCAGTAACAAGTCAGCTTTGGGGTAGCATAGCAGAGTAAATAGCACATGGGTGGAGCTGAACTTGATTTTTTATGCAGTGTTATTAACCCACACAGAAACAGATAAACATTTGTCTAATTTTATTTGAGAACAAATTTGACAATTCTTCCAGTATTGACAGACTTGATACATACCCTTACAAAAAGAAGTATACTTCAAGTTTAAGCAGCGTAAACTTAAAGTGCCCACCTAGTTTACATCTAAGTTTTATTTTGTACTGCGAGTACACTACAAGCGAACTTTTAAGTATACTGTGACTTAACTAGTTGCATTCCTCTAGCATACTTTTCAGTTTATGAAAGTACACATTAAAGTATACTGCAAGTAAACTTAGATATACTGCTAGTTTATTAGCTATATACTTCTAGTAAACATTTCAGTTCATGAAAGTATACTGTAAAGTACTGTATACTGCTAGTAAACTTAAAGATGAACTATTAGTTCACTAGTTATATACTTCTAGCACAATGTCTAATTTATAAAAGTATACTTTGAAGTATACAACAAGTAAATTCAGATGTACTACAACTTTAGTTGTTATATACTTCAAGCCAACTTTTTAGTTTATGAAAGTACACTTTGAAGTATACTGCAAGTAAACTTATAGGTACACTACTAGTCCACTAGTTCTTTACTTCAAGCCCTCTATAATTTACATTTAGGTTTAAACTTTCAGGGAGCTAAGTTTTTTTGTTTTTAAACTGCAAGTATACTTCAAAGTCTTCTTTAAGCTAACTTAACATCATACTCACAGCTTATGATTATTGCACTCTAAAATGTATTATTGTTGGTATTCAGATATTATTTAACGTAAGTAGATGAGAGGTTACCTCATGTACTCTACTAGTAGACAATGCTTAAGTGCATTCTGCTTTAATTTACAGGTGAAGGTACTTAAAAGAATTCGCAATGAAACACATACTCAGGATTGAGAAAAAATTGATTCCTTTATAAAGTAAATTTTCAAACACAATATTGTATTGGATGCCAAAGTATAAGAACACAGCAATGGCAACTCTTATTGAAATCCCAATTCAAAACAAAAAAAAACCCTTTCTCTCATATGGAACCAGAAATATGCATAAAATATGAATTAGCAATGCCTTCAGCCTGACCAGTAGGCTGAAGAACTCAAGCAAAGGCTGATGAAATATATGTTTTTTGGTTAATGGAGTTCTGTATCACAGTCAAAAATATGACCGACTAAAGAAAAGATGCAACAGTTCTGTATACTTGAAAGATGGTACATTCTGTTTAATAAATGATTTAATCATTTTTAAACAAGAGTGTGGACACCAAAGCCCTGCATATTGTACCTGTACCAAACATTGCTGTGTTTTAGTTGAGATATCAGTTCAATCTAACTGGCCATTATGTGCAGATTCACAGATAAATGTACAGTATTTTCAAACATGAGGTTAAGAAGACCGGAACTTCAGTGCTATCTGGTCTGATATGGTATCAATGAAATGCGTGTACCAATTTTATGATTAGCAGCCGTACCACTACTTGATATGCACCAGATGTGCGGCTGAAACTAAGCAGGTGTGGGCTTGGTTACTGCTTGGATGGGAGACCACCTGGGAAAATGAGTTGCTGCTGGAGGTGGTGTTGGTGGGTCAGTAGGTTGGGATCTTCCTCTGGTGGAAGAATACACAATACTACAGTGCAGTGATGAGGATGTTGTCTTTCAGATGAGATGAGAAACTGAAGTCCTGACTCACTGGGGTCATTAAACATCCAATGACACTCTTTAAGTTTCCTAGCAGTATACCTCACAGTATACTTTCATGAACTGAAAAGTTTACTAGAAGTATACAACTAATAAACTAGCAGTATATCTGTAAGTTTACTTGCAGTATACTTAAATGTATACTTTCATAAACTGAAAGGTATGCTAGAAGTACACGACTAGTTAACTCACAGTATGCTAAAAAGTTCACTTGTAGTGTACTTGCAGTATAAAATAAAACTTAGATGTAAACTAGATGTGTACTTTATGTTTACTATGCTTAAACTTGAAGTATACTCAAAAAGTATAAACTTAAAATTGGGCCAATTTAGTCCCAAGTAGTATTTAATTAGTACACTTACAAGTATACCACCAGTTCATTGACACTAGTACACTACAAAAAGTATACACTTGGAAAATATACTTTGACGTTTACTTAAGTTTACTTGAAAATATGAACTTGAAGTATACTTCTTTTTTTTGTAAGGATGGTCATTTCTTTATTCTCATTTGCCTGAGATATTTTTTAGGATAGGCCTATGATACATCTGGAGTTTTTTACTCCCTTCGGAATGACCGGTAGGCTATTATTAAGTCAATCCAAAGCCCTCTTAAATGAGCTACTAACTCAGTGACTTGGTTTAATTTCTCTGTTATTTGATGGGAAGGATCGGTTTGCAATTCAAGTTTTGAAACTGTTGCTTTGACGGCAGGACGAGGTGATGACACAGCCTATTAAGCCAAATGTCATCCGTCCGAAAATGAACCGCAAAATTGTTTTTACAAGCTGGCCAATTCAACTCAGTAATTCAACTGTAAGCTATGTCGTATCTCTGCCTATACTACAGGCAACGTGACTACAGTTTTGAATCAGCATTGTTAACCCACGTAAAACTGGGACGAGTTTGAAGCATATTGATGTTAAAATTAGAAATGGTGTACAGATAGCGACTGCCCTGCAACAGGAGCAGCGTGCTCTATTTGATATATTGAACAGGTTAGTACTCGTGATTGATCCAGTTAAAAGTAGCCTGTAAGCTACAACGCAGAGCCAAAATCTACAAGGATGTGCTATTCGAACGTCGCTGTTTTCAAGATAAAAATAAATATAAACCCATCACATCTTTCCGACTGCATGAAATTTAAATAAATAAAACTGTCCTATCCTGTTACAAGTGTGCAGGACACTGCTCAATGCCGCGGAGGCCACGCGAGGCACTGTGACTGGCGCAGGACACAGGACACTGGGGGACTGGCGCAGGACACAGCAGGACAGCGTGAGGACACCGCACAGGACACAGGCGCAGGACAGCGCAGGACAGGACACAGGGACACAGGACACTGCGCAGGACAGCGCGCAGGACACCGCACAGGACAGCGCGCAGGACACCGGACACTGCGCAGGACAGCAGGACGCAGGACACAGGACACTGCACAGGACAGCACAGGACACAGGACACTTCTTGGGACAGCACACAGGACACTGCATGGGACATCGCTGGGACACAGGACACTCTTTGGGACAGCAGGGACACCGCCAGAAGACACAGGACAATTTTTTGCTACTGCCTCTCCCATTCAGAGATATTTTTATAATTAATGAAACTATTATAAAAATCAACGGAGGGTTTTTGGGGGTGGAAGGGAGGGTTTGGGGTGGAGGGGGTTTGGGGTGGAAGGGGTTTGGGGTGCAAGGAGGGGTTTGGGGTGGAAGGGAGGGGTTTGGGGTGGAGGGGGTTTGAGGTGAAGGGGGTTAAGGGGGTGGACGGGGGATTGTGATGGCTGGGTTCTGTTTTTATCATGTTCAGCACTTTGTGCTACATTTTACTGTATGAGAAGTCCTTTATAAATAAAGATTGATTGATTGATTGATTAATATAACAATGCGCTTTGATGTAAACATTTTAAAACATTATCTAGTAATGTTATGCATCTTTTCGCTTTATATTATCAATGAAAATTATTTCTGATTTTGGGCCAGATCACAGTCCAAATAGTTCCTGATCGATAAGATGCGTTGATAATTCGCAAAATTATAGAACTCATCTACTTGGATTTTATAGGTGTCTGATCAGTAGCCTATTTGATGGAAATTGGGCACCTTGAAAACAAGCGTATGCATCCAGGCTTTCATCGAAACGCTTAATGTGCGCAGATTTCTAAATTTAGAAGTTATACCTATAAGGTAACTTCCAGCTACTCTATACCCAAGGAGTTTGGGACATAACCCAACCAAAGCCAACGAAAAAGCTAGTTTTCTGGGACAAGCACAGTTCAGGCTGCTGAAAACTGTAATCGGGAAGAAAATTACCAGTCGCCGGACCTGTTCGATTTTCTCATATTTGTTATCAGAGCTAAAATTAACGTTACACACTATGCCCACGTTTTAATATAGCATAAGCTAAAATGTACTTTGTCGTAGAAAATATGCTCTTTCATTCACATGACATGCAATTTATTAAAACATTAATACGCTGAACACGCGCTGAAAAAGTATTGATACGGTTTAGTATCTATCATTACAATCATAGCTCTGGCAAAGGCAGTCTCATTCTCTGACAAAAGCGGAGCGATATCCGTCACCCTAGTGTGCAATGTTTTATAGCTACAATGTCACGAATTTGAATTTAAGTCATCCAGTGCTTTAAGCCTAGTCCACTCAAGCGGCATTAAATTATACTGGTGGGATGTTGAAGTGTGAATTACATCCAAGTTTTACCATATCATTATCCCAGAGATTATGTTGTAGAGCTATCCCGTAACCCCTGTCTAAAAGAGGAAAACAAGGAATAGGTTTGCTGTGCAGTTTGTAATGCACCGAGCTTGTTGGGCTGAGTTGTACTTTTCAGTTTTTGAAAAATGTATCACATTTACACACGCATATATTTTATTGCCAATATTTTAATACAACCCCCAATTCGGGAAATAGTTGGGACAAAGTGTAAATTGTGAATAAAATCAAAAGCGCAATGACTTTCAAATCACACCAGCCAGTATTTATTCACAATTGAACAGAGATAACATAGCAAATGTTTGAAACTGAGAAATTTTACAATTTCATCCACAAAATGAGCTCATTTTAAATTTTGATGCTGCTACAGGTCTCAAAAAAATTGAGACAGGGGCCTGATTACCATGGTGTAGCATCCCCTCTTCTTTTTAAAACAGAGTGGAGGCATCTGGGCATTGATGAGACTAGTTTCTCGAGTTTAGCCATGGGAATTTGATCCCACCATTGTTTAATACAGGCTTCCAGCTGCTGGAATGTTTTGGGTCTCCTTTGACGGACTTTTCGTTTAATTATGCGCCAAATGTTCTCAATCGGTGAAAGATCAGGACTGCAAGCAGGCCAGTTCAGCACACGGACTCTTCGACTATGAAGCCATGCTGTTGTAATAGCAGCAGTATGTGGTTATGCATTGTCCTGCTGAAATACACAAGGCCTTCACTGGAATAGATGTCATCAGGAGGGGAGCATATGTTGCTCGAAAACCTTTATATACCTTTCAGCATTCATGGTGCTTTTTAAAAAATGCAAGTGTCCCACACCATATGCACTAAGTCATAGATAAACACTCTAAAGTCACAACAGTCACAGATATACACTCTGAAGTTAAAAGAGTCATATATAAACACTCTGAAGGCATAAGGGTCATTGACAAACACTTTGAAGTCAGAAGAGTCACAGATAAACACTCTGAAGTAATACGAGTCACAGATAAACACTCTGAAGTTATAAGATTCATGGATAAACACTCTAAAGTCAAGAGGGTCATAGATAAACACTCCGAAGTCATAAGAGTCAGATATAAACACTCTGAAGTCATGAGAGTCATAGATAAACACTGAATTCATCAGAGTCATAAATAAACACTCAAGTGAAAAGAGTCACAGATAAACAGTGAAGTCATAAGAGTCATAGAAAATCACGCTGAAGTCATAAGAGTCGCAGATAAACACTCTGAAGTCATACGAGTCACATATAAACACTCTGAAGTCATAACTGTCACAGATAAATACTCTGAAGTCATAAGGGTCATACATAAACACTTTTAAGTCATAAGAGTGACAGCAAAACACTCTGATGTCTTAAGAGTCATAGATATACACTCTGAAGTCATAAGGGTCACAGATAAAAACTCTGAAGTTATACTAGTCACAGATAAATACTCTGAAGTCATTAGAGTCACAGATAAACAATCTGAAGACGAAAGGTCATAGATAAACACTCTGAAGTCATAGAAGTCATAGATAAACAATGAAGTCATAAGAGTCATAGATAAACACTCTTAAGTCATAAGAGTCACAGATAAACACTGAAGTCATAAGAGTCACAGATAAACACTCTGAAGTCATGAGAGTCATAGATAAACACTTAATTCATAAGAGTCACAGATAAACACTCTGAAGTCATAACTGTCACAGATAAACACTCTGAAGTCATAGGAGTCATGGATAAACACTCTGGAGTCATAACTGTCACAGATAAACACTGAAGTTATAAGAGTCATTGATAAACACTCAGAAGTTATAAGAGTCATAGATAAACACACTGAAGTCTTAAGCGTCACAGATTAAAACTGAAGTCAAAAGAGTCATAGATAAACACTCTGAAGTCATAAGAGTCACAGATAAAAACTCTGAAGTCATAAGAGTCACAAATAAAAACTTTGACGTCAAGAGAGTCTTGGATAAACACTGAATTCATCAGAGTCACAGATAAACACTCAAGTCATAAGAGTCATACATAAACACTCTGAAGTCATAATTGTCACAGATAAACACTGTGAAGTTATAAGAGTCACAGATAACACGCTTAAGTCATAAGGGTCATAGATAAAACGTTGAAGTCATAAGAGTCACAAATAAACACTCTGAAGTCATGAATCACAGATAAACACTCAGAAATCTAAGAATTAATACATAAACACTGAAGTTATCAAAGTCATACGTAAAGACTCTGAAGTCATAAGGAGTCACATATAAACACAGAAGACATAAGAGTCAGAGATAAAATCTCTGAAGTAATAGTGTCAAAGTTAAACACTCTGAAGATATAAAAGTCACAGATTAAATCTCTGAAGTCATAAAAGAGTGACAACAAAAACACTCGGAAGTCATGTGAGTCACAGATTAACACTCTTAAGTCATAACAGTCAAAAGGTAAACACTGAAGTCATAAGAGGATAAATAAACACTTGAAGTCCTACGAGTCACAGATCAACACTGAGGTCATAAGAGTCATACATAAACACTCTGGAAGTCATAACTGTCACAGATTAACACTCTGAAGTCACATGAGACACAGATAAACACTCTGAAGTCATAAGAGTCACAGATAAACATTGAATTCATAGGAGTCATAAATAAACATTCTGAGTACATAAGAGTCACTGATACACACTTTTAAGTCATAAGAGTCATAAATAAACACTGTAGTTATGGGGCCATAGTTAAACACTTTGGAAGACATAAGAGTCACAGATAAACAATCAAACTTCATAAGAATCACAGATAAACACTCTGAAGTCATGAGTCACAGATAAACACTCTGAAGTCATAGGGGTCAGAGATTAACAATCTGAAGTGATAAGATTCATAGATAAACACTCTGAAGGCATAACTGTCACAAATAAACACTCTGAAGTCATAAGAATACTACATAAACACTCTGAAGTCATAACAGTCTAGGAAAACACTCTGAAGTCATAAGAGTCACAGATTAACACTCTGAAGTCATAACAGTCATAGAAAAACTGAAGTCATAAGAGTCTGCAATTAAACACTCTGAAGTCATAAGAGTCAGAGATTAACAATCTGAAGTCATAAGATTCCATAGATAAACACTGTGAAGGCATAACTGTCACAGATAAAAACACTGAAGTTATCTGAGTCAAAGATAAACACTCTTAAGTCATAATGGTCACAGAAAAAACACTTTGAAGTCATAAGAGTCAGATAAAAACTGAAGTCATAAGAGTCATA
>JAFJMP010000274.1:0-17999 GCA_029692085.1 Gymnothorax javanicus | reverse complement strand
GGGTTAAGCTTTTAAAGCCATTTAATCTCATATTCCCATGAAGTGTTATGCTTTAATGCCATCTGATCTCTTATTTCAATCATAGTGGACACATAAAATATGACAATGACCAGATATTAGCACTAGCATTAGATCGCTAGCATTAGCATTCAAACTTTAACATGACTGTATTTGCATATTTACAAGAAGGGTTAAGCTTTAATGCCATCTAATCACATATTTACATGAAGGGTTATGCTTTAATGCCATCTGATCTCTTATTTCCATTATAGAGGATAAGTACAGTATGAACATGACAAGATATTAGCACTAGCATTAGATCGCTAGCATTAGCAAGATAGCATTAGCCTTCAAACTTGAACATTGCTGTATTTTTTATATATACCAGAAGGGTTAAACTTTAATGCCATTAATCTCATATTGCCATGAAGGGTTATCCTTAATGCCATCTGATCTCTTATTTCCATCATAGAGGACATATACAATATGACAATGACCAGATATTAGCACTATCATTAGATCGCTAGCATTAGATCGCTAGCATTAGCATTCAAACTTTACCATGACTGTATTTGCATATTTACAAGAAGGGTTAAGCTCTCATGGCATCTAATCTCATATTCCTATTAAGGGTTATGCTTTAATGACATCTGATTCTTATTTCCATCATAGAGGACACGACAGTATGAAAATGACCAGATATTAGCACTAGCATTAAATCGCTATCATTAGCAAGTTAGTATTAGTATTCAAACTTTAACATTGCTGTATTTGTATATATACAAGGAGGTTAAGCTTTAATGCCCTTTAATCTCATATTTCCATGAAGGGTTATGCTTTAATGCCATGTGATCTCTTATTTCCATCATAGAGGACACGCATAGTATGAAAAATGACCAGATATTAGCACTAGCATTAGATCGCTAGCATTAGCAAATTAGCATTAGCATTCAAACTTTAACATTGCTGTATTTGAATTTATACAAGAAGGGTTGCTTTTAATGCCATTTAATCTCATATGCCATGAAGGGTTATGCTTTTAATGCCATCTGATCTCTTATTTCCATCATAGAGGACACATAAAACATGACAATGACCAGATATTAGCACTAGCATTAGACGCTAACGTGCCAAGTTTGAATTAGCAATCAAACTTTAACATTGCTGTATTTGCATATGTACAAGGAGGGTTAGGCTTTAATGCCATTTTAATCTCATATTGCCATGAAGGGTTATGCTTCAATGCCCATCTGATCTCTTATTTCCATCATGAGGAACCACGAACAGTATGAAAAAGACCAGATAATACTTTTAACATTAGATCCACTAGCATTAGCAAGTTAGAATTAGCATTCAAAACTTTAACATTACTGTATTTGCATATATACTAGAAGGGTTAAGCTTTAATACCATTTAGTCTCATATTCCCATGAAGGGGTTATGCTTTAATGCCATCTGATCTCTTATTTTCCATCATAGAGTGACACGATCAGTATGAAAATGACCAGATATTAGCAGTTGCATTAGATACTAGCATTAGCAAGTTAGTTTAGCATTCAAACTTTAACAATGCTGTATTTGCATATGTAAAAAGAAGGTTAAGCTCTAATGCCATTTAATCTCATATTCCCATGAAGGGTTATGCTTTTCAATGCAATCTGATCCTCTTATTTCCATCATAGAGGACACATACAATATGACAATGACCAGATATTAGCACTAGCATTAGACCGCTAGCATTATCAAGTTAGCATTAGCATTCAAACTTTAACATTGCTGTATTTGCATATGTAAAAGATGGGTTCAGCTTTAATGCCATTTAATCTCATATTCTAATGAAGTGTTATGCTTCAATGCCATCTGATCTCTTATTTCCACCATAGAGACACGTACAGTATGAAAATGACCAGATATTAGCTTTTTAACATTTTGTTTGCTAACATTAGCAAGTTAGCAGTAGCATTCAAATCTTTTAACATTGCTGTATTTGCATATATACCAGAAGGGTTAAGCTTTTTAATGCCTTTTAATCTCATATTCCCATGAAGTGTTATGCTTTTAATGCCATCTGGATTCTTATTTCCAATCATAGTGGACACATACAATATGACAATGACCAGATATTAGCACTAGCATTAGATAGCAATCGCAAGTTAGCATTAGCATTCAAACTTTAACATGACTGTATTTGCATATTTACAAGAAGGGTTAAGCTTTAATGCCATCTAATCACATATTCCCATGAAGGGTTATGCTTTTAATGCCATCTGATCTCTTATTTCCATCATAGAGGATAAGTACAGTATGAAAATGACAAGATATTAGAACTAGCATTAGATCGCTAGCATTAGCAAGTTAGCATTAGTATTCAAACTTTAACATTGCTTTTATTTGCATATGTACTAGAAGGGTTGCTTTAATGCCATCTAATCACATATTCACATGAAGGAAATGCTTAAATCTGGATCAATTATTACCATCAGAGAGGACACGTACAGTATGACAATGACCAGATATTAGCACTAGCATTAGATCACTAGCATTAGCAAAGTTTTCATTAGCATTCAAACTTTAACATTGCTGTGTTTTGCATATACAAGAATGATTAAGCTTTAAATGCCATTTAATTTCATATTTCCATGAAGGGTTATGTTTAATGCCATCTGATCTCTTATTTCCATCATAGGGGAGACAGGAACAGTATGGAAATGATCAGATATTAGCACTAGCATTAGATCGCTAGCATTAGCAAGTTAGCATTAGTATCCAAACTTAAACATTGCTGTATTTTTTTAATTTATACAAGAAGGTTGCTTTAATGCCATTAAATCTCATATTTCCATGAAGGGTTATGCTTTTATGCCATCTGATTCTTACTTCCATCAGAGACACATAAAACATGACAATGACCAGATATTAGCACCAGCATTAAACCGCTATTTCATTAGCAAGTTAGAATTAGCATTCAAACTTTAACATTGCTGTATTTGCATACCTGTCTGAAGGGTTAAGCTTTTTAATGCCATTTAATCTCATATTCCCATGAAGTGTTATGCTTTCAATGCCATCTGATCTATTATTACCACATCAGAGGACTTAAACAGTATGACAATGACCAGATATTAGCACTAGCATTTTGTTCACTAACATTAGCAAGTTAGCATTAGCATTCAAACTTTAACATTGCTGTTCGGCATATATTCTAGAAGGGTTATGCTTAATGCCATTTATTCTCATATTCATAAAGGGTTATGCTTTAAAGTCATCTGATCTTTTATTTCCATCATTGAGGACACGAACAGTATGAAAATGACCAGATATTAGCACTAGCATTAGATCGCTAGCATTAGCATTCAAACATTTAACAATGACTGTATTTGCATATTTAAAGAAGGGTTAGCTTTTAATGACATTTAATCTCATATTCCCATGAAGGGTTATGCTTCAATGCCATCTGATTCTTATTTCCATCATAGAGACAAGTACAGTATGGAAAATGACCAGATATTAGCACTAGCATTAGATCGCTATCATTAGCAATTATCATTAGCATTCAAACTTTAACATTGCTGTATTTGAATTTATACAACAAGGGTTAAGCTTTTAATGCCATCTAATATCATATTTTCATGAAGATTTATGCTTAAATGCCATGTGATCTCTTATTTCCATCATAGAGAACACACAGTATGACAATGACCAGATATTAGCACTAGCATTATATCGCTAGCATTAGCAGTTTAGCATTCAAACTTAACATGACTGTATTTGCATATATACAAGAATGATTAAGCTTTTCATGCCATCTAATCTCATATTCCTATCAGGGTTATTTTTAATGCCATCTGATCTCTTATTTCCATCATAGAGGACACTAATTAAGTATGAAAATGACCAGATATTAGCAGTAGCATTAGATCGCTAGCATTAGCAAGTTAGCATTAGCATTCAAACTTTTAGCATTGCTGTATTTGCTTATATACAAGAAAGGGTTAAGCTTTTAATGCCATTTAATCTCATATTCCCATGAAGGGTTATGTTTTTATGCTATGTGTCTCTTATTTCATCATAGAGGGACACATACAATATGACAATGACCAGATATTAGAACTAGCATTAGATCGCTAGAAAATTTCCAGTTAGCATTAGCATTCTAACTTTAACATTGACTGTATTTACATATGTACAAGAAGTGTTAAGCTTTTTAATGCCATTTAATCTCATATTGCCATGAAGGTTTATGCTTTAATGCCATCTGATCTCTTATTTCCATCAGAGACACGTACAATATGAAAAATGACCAGATATTAGCACTAGCATTAAACCGGCTATCATTAGCAAGTTAAATTAGCATTCAAACTTTTAACATTGCTGTATTTGCATATACAAGAAGGGTTGCTTTAATGCCATTTAATCTCATATTCCCATGAAGGGTTATGCTTTTTAATGCCATCTGATTTATTTCCTAATCAAAGAGGACACAAACAGTATGACAATGACCAGATATTAGCACTAGCATTAGATCACTAGCAATAGCAAGTAACATTAGCATTCAAACTTTAACATTGCTGTATTTGAATATATACTAGATGGGTTATACTTTTAATGCCATTTAATCTCATATTCCCCATGAAGGGTTATGCTTTAAAGTCATCTGATCTCTTATTTCCATCATAGAGGACAATGAACAGTATGAAAATGACCAGATATTAGCACTAGCATTAGATCGCTAGCATTAAAGCAAGTTAGCTTTAGCATTCAAACTTTTAACAATGCTGTATTTGCATATGTAAAAGAAGGGTTAAGCTTGAATGACATTTAATCTCATATTCCCATGAAGGGTAATGCTTTCAATGCCATCTGATCTCTTATATCCATCATAGAGACACAAATAGTATGAAAAATGACCAGATATTAGCACTAGCGTTAGATCACTAGCAATAGCAAGTTAGAATTAAGCATTCAAACTTTAACATTGAATTATTTGCATATATACTAGATGGGTTATGCTTTAATGCCATTTAATCTCATATTCCCATGAAGGGTTATGCTTCAATGCCATCTGATCTTTTTATTTCCATCATAGAGGACAAGTAAGTATATGAAAATGACCAGATATTAGCACTAGCATTAGATCGCTAGCATTAGCAAATTAGCATTAGCATTCAAACTTTAACATTGCTGTATTTGAATTAATACAAGAAGGGTTAAGCTTTTAATGCCATTTAATCTATATTGCCATGAAGGGTTATGCTTTAATTCCATCTGATCTCTTATTTCCATCATAGGAGACACATAAAATATGAAAATGACCAGATATTAGCATTAGCATTAGATCGCTAGCAATTGCAAGTTAGCATTAGCATTCAAACTTTAACATTGCTGTATTTGCATATATACTAGAAGAGTTAGCTTTTAATGACATTTAGTCTCATATTCCCCATGAAGGGTTATGCTTTAAAGTCATCCTGATCTCTTATTTCCATCATAGAGGACACGAACAGTTTGAAAATGACCAGATATTAGCAGTAGCATTAGATCGCTAGCATTAGCAAGTTAGAATAAGCATTCAAACTTTAACATTGCTTTATTTTGCATATATACAAGAAGGGTTGCTTTTAATGTCATTTAATCTTCATATTCCCCATGAAGGGTTATGCTTTTAATAATCTGTCTCTTTATTTCCATCATAGAGACACATACAGTATGACAATGACCAGATATTAGCACTAGCATTATATCGCAATGGCATTAGCAATAGCATTCAAACTTTAACATTGCTGTATTTGCATATATATATACAAGAAGGGTTAAGCTTTAATGCCATTTAATCCTCATATTCCTATGAAGGGTTATGCTTTAAATGTCATCTGATCTCTTATTTCCATCATAGAGGACAGGAACAGTATGAAAATGACCAGATATTAGGAGTAGCATTAGATCGCTAGCATTAGCAATTTCATTAACATTCAAGCTCTAGCGACTGTATTTGCATATGTACAAGAAAAAGTTAAGCTTTAATGCCATTTAATCTCATAATCCCATGAAGGGTTATGCTTTTATGCCATCTGATTCTTATTTCCATCAGAGAGGACACATACAATATGAAAAATGACCAGATATTAGCACTAGCATTAGACCGCTAGCACTATCAAGTTAGCATTAGCATTCAAACTTTAACATTGCTGTATTTGCATATGTAAAGGAAGGTTAAGCTTTCATAATGCCATTTAATCTCTCATATTCCCCATGAAGTGTTATGCTTCAATGCCATCTGGATCTCTTATTACCATCATAGAGACACACATAGTATGAAAATGACCAGATATTAGCACTAGAATTTTTTTGCTAGCATTAGCAAGTTAGAATTAGCATTCAAACTTTAACATTGCTGTATTTGCATATATACCAGAAGGGTTGCTTTTAATGCCATTTAATCTCATATTCCCATGAAGTGTTATGCTTTAATGCCATCTGATCTCTTATTTCAATCATAGTGGACACATGAACAATATGACAATGACCAGATATTAGCACTAGCATTAGACCGCTAGCATTAGCAAGTTAGAATTAGCATTCAAACTTTAACATGACTGTATTAGTATTATATACAAGAAGGGTTGCTTTTAATGACATTTAATCTCATATTCCCCATGAAGGGTTATGCTTAATGCCATCTGATCTATTATTTCCATCATAGAGGATACAAAACAGTATGACAATGACAAGATATTAGCACTAGCATTAGATCACTAGAATTATAAGTTACCATTAGCATTCAAACTTTTTAACATTGCTGTATTTGCATATGTTCTAGATGGGTTATGCTTTAATGCCATTTAATCTCATATTCCCATGAAGGGTTATGCTTTTAAAAGTCATCTGATCTTTTATTTCCATCATAGAGACACGGACAGTATGAAAATGACCAGATATTAGCACTAGCATTAGATCGCTAGCATTAGCAAGTTATCATTAGCATTCAAACTTTAACAATGCTGTATTTGCATATATAAAAGAAGATTAAGCGTTTTTAATGCCATTTAATCTCATATTTCCATGAAGTGTTATGCTTCAATGCCATCTGATCTCTTATTTCCATCATAGAGGACCGCATTACAGTATGAAAATGACCAGATATTAGCAATAGCATTAGATCGCTAGCATTAGCAAGTTAGCATTAGCATTCAAACTTTAACATTGCTGCATTTGAATTTATACAACAAGGTTAAGCTTTAATGCCATTTAATCTCATATTTCCATGAAGGGTTATGCTTTTAATGCCATCTGATCCTCTTATTTTCCATCATAGAGGACAAGTACAGCATGACAATGACCAGATATTAGCACTAGCATTATATCGCATTAGCATTAGCATTCAAACTTTTAACATGACTGTATTTGCATATATACAAGAAGGGGTTAAGCTTTCATGCCATCTAATCTCATATTCCCATGAAGGGTTATGCTTTAATGCCATGTGATTCTTATTTCCATCATAGAGGACACAAACAGTATGACAATGACCAGATATTAGCACTAGCATTAAATCGCTATATTAGCATTCATTAGTATTCAAACTTTAACATTGCTGTATTTGCATATATAAGGAGGGTTATGCTTTAATGCCATTTAATCTCATATTCCATGAAGGGTTATGCTTTAAATGTCATCTGATTCTTATTTCCATCATAGAGGACACGACAGTATGAAAAATGACCAGATATTAGCACTAGCATTAGATCGCTAGCATTAGCAAATTAGCATTAGCATTCAAACTTTAACAATGCTGTATTTGAATTTATACAAGAAGGGTTAAGATTGAATGCCATTTAATCTCATATTCCCATGAAGGGTTATGCTTTAATGCCATCTGATCTCTTATATCCATCATAGAGTGACACGCAAAGCATGAAAATGACCAGATATTAGCACTAGCATTAAATCGCTAGCATTAGCAAGTTAGCATTAGTATTCAAACTTTAACATTGCTGTATTTGCATATATACTAGATGGGTTAAGCTTAATGCCATTTAATCTCATATTCCCATGAAGTGTTATGCTTTAAAGGCATCTGATCTCTTATTTCCATCATAGAGGACAAAACAGTATGAAAATGACCAGATATTAGCACTAGCATTAGATCGCTAGCATTAGCAAGTTAGCATTAGCATTCAAACTTTAACATTGCTGTATTTGAATTAATACAAGAAGGGTTTGCTTTATTGCCTTTTAATCATATTCCCATGAAGGGTTATGCTTTAATGCCATCTGATCTATTATTTCCATCATAGAGGACACAAAAAGTATGAAAATGACCAGATATTAGCAAATTAGCATTAGATCACTAGCACACTTAAGTTAGCATTAGCATTCAAACTTTTAACATTGCTGTATTTGCATATATACTAGAAGGATTAGCTTTTTAATGCCATTTAATCTCATATTCCCATGAAGGGTTATGCTTTAAAGCCATCTGATCTCTTATTTCCATCATAGAGGACACGAACAGTATGAAAATGACCAGATATTAGCACTAGCATTAGATCGCTAGAATTAGCAAGTTAGCATTAGTATTCAAACTTTAACATTTGCTGAATTTGCATAAGTATAAGAAGTGTTGTTTAATGCCATTTAATCATATATTCCCATGAAGTGTTATGATATTCAATAACATTAAATCTGATCTCTTATTTCCAATAGCATTAAAACAACATACTGTATGAAAATGAGCAGATATTAGCACTTTTAATCTCATATTGAAGGGTTATCGCTAGCATTAGCAAGTTAGCATCAGCATTCAAACTTTAACATTGCAGATATTACATATATACAAGCTAGGTTAAAATTATGCCATTTAATCTCATATATTCCCATGAAGGGTTATGCTTTTAATGCCATTTGATCTCTTATTTCCATCATAGGAAAGGGACTTTATTTCCATCATAGAGAAATACAGTAAAATGACCAGATATTAGATTAGATATTAGATCGCTAGCATTATTATCAAGTTAGCATTAGCATTCAAACTTTAACATTGCTGTATTTGCATATTTACAAGAAAAGTTAAGCTTTAATGCATTTTAATCTCATAATCCATTAAGGGTTATGCTTAATGCCATCTGATCTCTTATTTCCATCATAGAGGACACACAGAGATGACAATGACCAGATATTAGCACTAGCATTTGACCGCTAGCATTATCAAGTTAGCATTAGCATTCAAACTTTTAACATTGCTGTATTTGCATATATAAAAGAAAGGTTATTGCTTTAATGCCATTTAATCTCATATTCCCATGAAGTGTTATGCTTTAATGCCATCTGATCTCTTATTACCATCATAGAGGACACGAACAGTATGAAAAATGACCAGATATTAGCAATAAGTATTAAATCGCTAACATTAGCAGTTACCATTAGCATTCAAACTTTAACATTGCTGTATTTTGTATATATACAAGGAGGGTTAAGCTTTAATGCCATTTAATCTCATATTCATGAAGGGTTATGCTTTAATGCCATGTGATCTCTTATTTCCATCATAGAGGACACGTACAGTATGACAATGACCAGATATTAGCACTAGAATTAGATGGCATTAGCAAATTAGCATTAGCATTCAAACTTTAACATGACTGTATTTGCCTATTTATACAAGAAGGGTTATGCTTAATGCCATCTAACTTTTATATTCCATCGAAGGGGTTATGCTTTATGATATTAGCACTAGCTTATTTTCCATCATATTAGATAGTTAAACATGAACATGACCAGGAAATTAGCACTAGCATTAGATAGCTAGCATTAGCAAGTTAGAATTAGCATTCAAACTTTTAACATTGCTGTATTTCCACATAGAGTACTCGAAGGGTTGCTTTAATGCCATCTAATCACATATTCCCATGAAGTGCATTATGCTTAAAGCCATAGCATTCAATTTTAACATTGAGGATTTGAATTTATGAAAAATGACCAATATTTAATGCCATTAGCATTAGATCGCTATGATTAGGGTTATGCTTAGCATAAACATTCAAATTTCCAACATTGCTGACACACATAAAACAAGAATGGTTATTACTTTTAATGCATTTAATTTCATATTTCCATGAAGGGTTATGCATTAATGCCATAACATCTATTATTATTACCATACAAACAGTATGAAAATGACAAGATAGCTTAATAGCATTAGATGCGCTATATAGTAATGTTAGCATTTGCATTCAAACTTTAACATTCTGTATTTTGTATTTCAGAAGGGTAAGCTTTTTTGCCATTTAATCTCATATTTCCAAGAAACAGTATGAATGCCATGTGATCTCTTTATTTCCATCATAGAGGACAAGTTAGATAGAAAATGACCAGATATTAGCATTAGCATGGCATTAGCGTTAGCATTAGCATTCAAACTTTAACATTGCTGTATTTGCATATTTACAAGAAGGGTTAAGCTTTTCATGCCATTTAATCTCATATTCCTATGAAGGTTATGTTTTAATGCCATCTGATCTCTTATTTCCATCAGAGAGGACACAAACAGTATGAAAATGACAAGATATTAGCACTAGCATTAGATCGTTAGCAATAGCAAGTTAGGAATTCATTCCAAACTTAACATTGGGTTGTATTTGCATATATATATTCAAGGTTGCTTTAAGTTTATTTAATTTTCATATTCCCATGAAGGGTTAGCTTTAATGCCATTTAACTTATTATTTCCATGATAGAGGACACAAAAGTATGAAAAATGACCAGATATTAGCAGCAGTTATTAGATCACTAGCTTTTAGCAGTTAGCATTAGCATTCAAACTTTAACATTGCTGTATTTGCATATACTACACGAAGGGTTATGCTTTAATTCCATTTTAATCTCATATTCCCATGAAGGGTTATGTTTTAAAGTCATCTGATCTCTTATTTCCATCATAGAGGGACACATAAAATATGAAAAATGACGAATAGATATTAGCACTAGCATTAGATCGCTACTAGCTATTAAGGTTAAATTAGCATTCAAACTTTTAACATTGCTGTATTTTGCATATATATTCGAAGGGTTGCTTTATTGACATTTAATCTCATATTCCCATGAAGGGTTATGCTTTTAATGCTGATGATCTATTATTTCCATCATAGAGGACACAAAAGCATGACAATGACCAGATATTAGCATCTAGCATTAGATCACTAGCAATAGCAAGTTAGCATTGCTGTATTTAACATTGCTGTATTTGCAATGATTTTCCATGAAGGGTTGCTTTAATGCCATTCAATCTCATATTCCATGAATTGTTATGCTTTTAATGCCATTTCCATCATAGAGGACAAGTACAGTATGAAAAATGACCAGATATTAGCACTAGCATTAGACGCTAGCATTAGCAAATTAGCATGAGCATTCAAACTTCTCATATGTATTTATGAAGTTGCTTTAATGGCATTTAATGCCATCTGTTATGCTTCAATGCCATCTGATCTCTTATTTCCATCATAGAGGACACAAAAGTATAAAAATGACCAGATATTAGCACTAGCATTAGATCCGCTAGCATTAGCAAGTTATCATTAGCATTCAAACTTTAACATTGCTGTATTTGCATATATACAACAGGTTAGGCTTTAATGCCATTTAATCTGATATTGCCATGAAGGGTGATGCTTTAATGCCATCTGATCTATTATTTTCAATCATCAAATACAATATGACACAAACAGATATTAGCATGCTTCAAAGCTAGCATTAGCAACATTCATATACTTTACATTGCTGTATTTAGACAACTCGAAGGGTTAAGCTTTAATTCCATTTAATCTTATATTTCCAGATATTATGCTTTAACATTGCTCTTATTTCCATCGCTAGCAGTTGACCAATGAAATAATTAGCATTAGCATTATAACATTAACATTGAACTTGAACATGACTGTATTTGAATATACAAGAAGGGTTAAGCTTTAATGCCATTTAATCTCATACGATGAAGGGTTATGCTTTAATGCCATCTGGATCTCTTATTTCCATCATAGAGGACAGTAAAATATGACAATGACCAATATTAGCACTAGCATTATATAAGCTAGCATTAGCATTCAAACTTTAGCATGACTGTATTTTGCATATGTACAAGAAGGTTAAGTTTTCTTAATGCCATTTAATCTCATATTCTGCATGAAGGGTTATGCTTTTATGTCATCTGATCTCTTATTTCCATCATAGAGGATACAAACAGTATGAAAATGACCAGATATTAGCACTAGCATTAAATCGCTATCAATAGCAAGTTAGCATTAGTATTCTTCTTTAACATTGCTGTATTTGCATATATAATTAGAAGAAGGGTTAAGCTTTAATGCCATTTAATCTTATATTCCCATGAAGGGTTATGCTTTAATGCCATCTGATCTCTTATTTTCCATCATAGAGGACACATACAACATGAAAATGACCAGATATTAGCAGTAGCATTAGATCGCTAGCATTAGCAAGTTAAATTAGCATTCAAACTTTAGCATTGCTGTATTTGCATATGTACAAGAAGGGTTGTTTTAATGCCATTTTAATCTCATATTCTAATGAAGGGTTATGCTTTTATGCCATCTGATCTCTTATTTCCATCATAGAGGACACAACAGTATATGACAATGACCAGATATTAGCAGTTAGCATTAGATGGCTAGCATTAGCAAGTTAGCATTAGCATTCAAACTTTAACATTGCTGTATTTGCATATGTAAATGAAGGGTTAAGCTTAATGCCATATTTAATCTCATATTCCCGTGAAGGGTTATGCTTAATGCCATCTGATCTCTTTATTTCCATCATAGAGGACACAAACAGTATGACAATGACCAGATATTAGCAGTAGCATTAGATCACTAGCAATAGCAGTTAGCATTAGCATTCAAACTTTAACATTGCTGTATATTTGCATATTTACAAGAAGGGTTAAGCTTTAATGGCATTTAATCTCATATTCCATGAAGGGTTATGCTTTTAATGCCATCTGATCTCTTATTTCCATCATAGAGGACAAGTACAGTATGAAAATGACCAGATATTAGCACTAGCATTAGACCGCTAGCATTAAAGATTAGAATTAGCATTCAAACTTTAACATTGCTGCATTTGCATATGTACAAGAAGTGTGGGCTTTAATGACATTTATTCACATATTCCCATGAAGGGTGATGCTAAAATGCCAACTGATCTCTTATTTCCATCATAGAGACACCTACAGTATGAAAATGACAAGATATTAGCACTAGCATTAGATCAGTAGCATTAGAAAGTTAGCATTAGCATTCAAACTTTAATATTGCTGTATTTGCATATATACAAGAATGGTTAAGATTTAATGCCATTTAATCTCATATTGCCATGAAGGGTTATGCTTTAATGCCATCTGGATCTTTTTATTTCCATCATAGAGGACACAAAACAGTATGACAATGACCAGATATTAGCACTAGAATTATACGCTAGCATTAGCAAGTTATATTAGCATTCAAACTTTTAACATTGATTTGAATTTATTTGCTTTAATATTTAATCTCATATTCCGTGAAGGGTTATGGCTTTAATGCCATCTGATCTCTTATTTCCATCATAGAGGACACGAACGGTATGAAAATGACCAGATATTAGCACTAGCATTAAATCGCTAGCATTAGTAAGTTAGAATTAGCATTCAAACTTTAACATTGCTGTATTTGCATATATACAGGGAGGTTAAGCTTTAATACCATTTAATCTCATATTCCCATGAAGTGGATGCTTTAATGCCATCTGATTCTTATTTCCATCATAGAGGACACGCACAGTATGAAAAATGACCAGATATTAGCACTAAGCATTAGATCCCTTCTTAATATAATTAAAGATTAGCATTCAAACTTTAACATTGCTGTATTTGCATATAGACAAGGAGGGTAAAAGCTTTAATGCCATTTAATCTCATATTTCCATGAAGGGTTATGCTTTAATGCCATGTGATCTCTTATTTCCATCATAGAGGACACGTACAGTATGACAATGACCAGATATAGCACTAGCATTATATCGCTAGCATTAACATTCAAACTTTAACATGACTGTATTTCCATATTTATGAAGGGTTGCTTAATGCCATTTAATCTCATATTTATGAAGGGTTATGCTTTAATGCCATCTGATCTCTTATTTCCATCATAGAGGACACGTAACAGTATGAAAATGACCAGATATTAGCACTAGCATTAAATCGCTATCATTAGCAAGTTAGCATTAGCATTCAAACTTTAACATTGCTGTATTTGCATATGTACAAGAAGGGTTAAGCTTTAATGCCATTTAATCTCATATTACCATGAAGGGTTATGCTTTAATGCCATGTGATCTATTATTTCCATCATAGAGGACACACGACAATATGAAAATGACCAGATATTAGCACTAGCATTAGAGCCTAGCAATAGCAAAGTTAGCATTTGCATTCAAACTTTAACATTGCTGTATTTGCATATATACTAGAAGGGTTAAGCTTTTAATGCCATTTAATCTCATATTCCATGAAGGGTTATGCTTTAAAGTCATCTGATCTCTTATTTCCATCATAGAGGACACGAACAGTATGAAAATGACCAGATATTAGCAGTAGCATTAGATCGCTAGCATTAGCAAGTTAGCATTAGCATTCAAACTTTAACATTGCTGAATTTGCATATGTAAAAGAAAGTTAAGCTTTAATGCCATTTAATCTCATATTCCCATGAAGTGTTATGTTTCAATGCCATCTGGATCTCTTATTTCCAGAGAGGATACATACAGTATGAAAATGACCAGATATTAGCACTAGCATTAGAACGCTTAGCATTAGCAAGTTAGAATTATATTCAAACTTTTTAACATTGCTGTATTTGTATATACAAGGAGTGGTTGCTTGAATGCTATTTAATCTCATATTCCATGAAGGGTTATGTGTTTAATGCCATGTGGATCTATTATTTCCATCATAGAGGACAAAAAGTATGAAAATGACCAGATATTAGGCACTAGCATTAGATCACTAGCAATAAATTAGCATTAGCATTCAAATTTTAACATTGCTGTATTTGAATTTATGGGTTGCTTTATGCAAAAATGGGTTAATCTGGATTTTATGAAGGGTTGCTTTAATGACATTCAATATATTGCTATGAAGTGTTATTTTTAATGCCATCTGATCTCTTTATATCCATCATAGAGACACGTACAGTATGACAATGACCAGATATTAGCACTAGTATTAGATCCCTAGCATTAGCAAGTTAGAATTAGCATTCAAACTTTTACAATGCTGTATTTGCATATATACTGAAGGGTTAAGCTTTAATGACATTTAATCTCATATTCCCATGAAGGGTAATGCTTAATGCCATCTGATCTATTATTTCCATCATAGAGGACACAAACAGTATGACAATGACCAGATATTAGCACTAGCATTAGATCACTAGCAATAAAGTTAAATTAGCATTCAAACTTTAACATTGCTGTATTTGTATATTTTAGATGGGTTATGCTTTTTAAAGCCATTTTAAACTCATATTCCCATAAAGGGTTATGCTTTAAAGTCATCTGATCTTTTATTTCCCTCATAGAGGGCAAGGGCAGTATGAAAAAAGACCAGATATTAGCACTAGCATTGATCGCTAGCATTAGCAAATTAGCATTAGCATTCAAACTTTAACAATGCTGTATTTGCATATGTAAAAAAAAGGGTTGGGTTTTTTAAAGCCATTTAATCTGGGTATTTCCAGAAGTGTTATGCTTCAATGCCATCTGATTCTTATTTCCACATAGAGGGCAAGTACAGTATGAAAAAGACCAGATATTAGCATTAGCATTAGATCGCTAGCCTTAGCAAAAATTTTTATTAAAATTCAAACTTTTTAAAATTGCTGTATTTGAATTTATCAACAAGGGTTAAGCTTTAACCATTTAATCTCATATTGCCAAGGGAAGGGGGATGTTTAATGCCATCTGACCCTTTTTTCAATTAGAGGACACATAAAATATGACAATGACCAGATATTAGCACTGCATTAGATCGCTAGCATTAGCAAGTTAGAATAAGCATTCATACTTTTTAAAATTGCTGTATTTAAAATATACTGGGGGTTTCTTTTTTAATTTTCCCCCTTTAAACTTATATTTCCATGAAGGGTTATGCTTTTAAAGACATGTGATCTCTTTTTTCCCTCATAGGGGGAACACAGTATGACAATGACCAGATATTAGCACCCCCCATTATTTTCGCTGGCATTAGCAATCAAACCCTTTAAATGACTGTATTTGCATAAAAAACAAGAAGGGTTAAACTTTCATGCCATCTAATTTATATTCCTACCCAAAGGGGTTTTTGCTTTTTAAAGCCATCTGATCTTTATTTCCCTCATAGAGGACACGGGCAGTATGACAAACCAGATATTAAAACACTAGCATTATATCGCTTTGATTAATTCAAACCCTTTTAAATGACTGTATTTTATTTTTATACAAGAAGGGTTGCTTTCATGCCATCTAATTTTATTCCCATCAAAGGGGGTTTTTCTTTAATGCCATCTGATTCTTATTTCCATCATAGAGGGCAACCGGATGAAAAAAACCAGATATTAGCACTAGCATTAAATCGCATCATTAGCGTTAGCATTAGTATTCTTCTTTAACATTTCTGTATTTGTTTTATACGGAGGGGTTTCTTTAATGCCATTTAATCTCATATTGCCTTTTTTGAGTTATGCTTTTTTAAAAACCCTCTGATCTCTTATTTCCAATTTAAAAGGGGCAATAAAACATGACAATGACCAGATATTAGATAGCATTTTAATGATTTGGGTTTAAAAATTTGCATTCAAACTTTTAAAATTTTGTATTTTCATATATATTTGGGGGTTTTTTTAAAGCCATTTAATTTATATTCCCCCGGAAGGTTTTTTAAAAAAGGGTTTGATTCTTATTTCCCTTAGAACAAACAAAAGAAATGACCATATATTAGATAGATTAGATCGCTAGATTAGCAAGTTAGCATTAGCACCCAAAATTTAAAATTGGATTTGCAAAAATATCAAGGGGTTGCTTTTTTTGCCATTTTAACTCATATTCCCCCGAAGGGTTTGCTTAATGCCATCTGATCTATTATTTCCATTAGAGGACACAAACGATGACAAGACCAGATATTAGCACTAGCATTAGATCACTAGGCAAATTACCATTAGCATTCAAACTTTTTCATTGCATTTGTATATACTAGATGGGTTATGCTTTAATATTTTTTTAAGAAAGGTTTTGTTTTTAAAATCATCTGACTTTATTTCCACATAGAGGAAAAAAGATGAAAATGACCAGATATTAGCACTACATTAGATCGCTAGCATTAGCAAATTAGCATTAGCATTCAAACTTTCAATGCTGAATTTTTATTAAAAAAGTGTTGCTTTTTAAAGACATTTAATCTCATATTCCCCTGAAGTGTTATGCTTCAATGCCACTGATCTTTATTTCCACATAAAGGACACGACAGTATGAAAATGACAAGATAAGAAGATTAGATTAACATTACAAGTTGAAGCATTCAAATTTTAACATTGCTGATTTTTTTTATATACAAGGAGGGGGTTAAACTTTTTTGCAATTTTAACTAATTTCCATGATGGGTTTGCTTTAATGCCATGTGATTTTTATTTCCACATTTAGGGCACGAAGTATGACAATGACCCGATATTAGCACTCATTTTATCCCAAAACATTAATTAAAATTTTTAAAATGACTGTATTCAAATTTACAAGAAGGGTTAAGCTTTTTGGCATCTAACTCATATTCCCTTGGGTTTTGCTTTAATGCCATCTGACTTTATTTCCATCTGGGGACACGAAGTATGAAAAAGACCAGATATTAGCACAGATTAAATCTATCATTAGCAAGTTAGCATTAGTATTCAAACTTTAACATTGCTGTTTTGTATATATACAAG